>JAAGNO010007048.1:0-35314 GCA_033439905.1 Ceryle rudis
AGAAAAGAAAAGAAAAGAAAAGAAAAGAAAAGAAAAGAAAAGAAAAGAAAAGAAAAGAAAAGAAAAGAAAAGAAACTCTGCATATCAGTATTTCCCCAGAGGCTTTTCTATACATTTTATTGGTACACTTTGTCTAGTTACTGGGAAAGGAATACCTATCAGACGCAGAATAACTTAAAGTTCCTTGGCTTGCACTTAGCTATTTTTACCCTCTGTTTTCCTGGTTTTTCCCATGTTAATTAGGTGCACAGCAAAATGTATGTAGTAAATCAGTAATAAAGATTATATAAGGGGATTTATCTGAGCAGCAAGCCCCTTAGCGTAGCATTCGAAAAGGAAAATGAGCACTGGTTTACTTAAGCCCAAAGGACTCCATGTGAACAACAACATTAAAATAACCTAAGCATGAAGACTGTGTTTGGCCTGCTCCAGGAAGGTGACAGTGTTGCATGCCTGTATGTCTTCCGTATGTTTTCTGCACTTCGTTTGCTGCCTGTCCGGGGTTACTTTGAGAGCAGGCAGGCAGCCCTGAATATCCAGGGGCTGGTCTGCATGTGTAGGCTGAGCCACTCACCAATCCATTCAAAATGGAGCGTGAGAAGGGAGATCAACCCTCTTGGATGCACCTGAAGATGCAGGTCCCAGGTGAGAAATTCTTCATAATTGAGATAGTCTGATAGGACTATCCAGGTGCAGAAACAAATCATTCTCTCCCTGGTACTCTCAGACTGCTGTCTCATTTTACTGGGCTGGCTGGGGATTATTTATCAGCATAATATATTCTCCAGATGAAATCTAATTCCTCTTTGTCTCTGTTTTTAAAAAAATAAGCATAAGCATGTCCTCTCCTTTCCATCTTCATGACAGTTCCATGGAGAATCCTTATGTGTGTGTCTCTGGCTTTGTAGCATGACTGAGATTCTCAGTGCTGGGTTCCCTGGATGTTAGATAGGTCTGACTTTCAGAAAGCAGATGCTAGTGTTCCATGTATCTTCAAAACTTTCTTTGCCAAAAGCCACATTTCTTGTAAAGTCTTACAGGTTGGGTATGCAAAGTCATTAGCCAGTTTTGCAAATCCTAGCCAGTACCTTTTCCTTTAAAAAAGACTTTTTTTTTTGCAAGGTTTCTATGAGCTTCCAGCTGTGCTCCCCTAACAAGCCTCACATTTAAAGTACTTGCTTCAAAAGGCTTCTAGCCTCGGAGAATATAAGGAGAAGGCTTTCATTTATTACTGTATATTAATTAAAGAAATGCCCAATACCTAATTGGAATTCCCTTCTGGGAAAAAAAGAAAAAAAAATTAGTTCTCTTTAACATGCACAATAGTGAGTTCAAAGAAGCAGGGATTAAATTAACCAGTTTAATAGTGGACGTGTTTGGCAGAATTAAAATTATCCAGGAATTGCCAACCCTAGAGGAGACCGGGTGTGTAAATCACAGTTACCTTGGCTTAAATCTCCCCACACAGACACGTCCCCCCAAAGTGTCTCCTTACACATCTGACTGGGCTGTATTCCCTCTACAACTGCTGTGTTTGGGCTGCAGAGCTGTCACAGTGGGACTGATGATAACGCTATTGTGAGGAGCACCACAGGGAGCTCCTGAGCTCAGGCCAGGGCACCACCTGGTCATGGTCGGTAACTTGTGTGGAAAGAGGGTGGGAAACATAGCATATAGAGGTTGAGTCTTTCTCTTCTTCAGATACATGGCACAGCAAATGTAAAGGGGAGAGTCTGAGGTTCAGGGATCCAGCAGAAGGGAGCCCCGTGGGGAACTGAACAGTGAAGTAGCCAGTAGTAGACACACAGGATGGATGGGCTTAATTTGGAGGATGCACGTTCTACAGAGTCGCTGAGACAGTGAGCACCAGGACACTTTTGGCAGAATATTTTAATTTTTTTTTTTTGCTTATTGAGATTTGGAGTGATTATAGTCAGGAATTCACAGTAAGTCAACATTGGACTGTATGACTCAGCAGAGTCTATAATGTAAGGTAGCTAACAGCTTGTGAGAGCATCCCACTTTTAAGTGGGAACAGAGAGGGAGTGGTTGCTTTGGGTGGACTTCATCTAGCATTTAAAATATCTAAACGCAAGCACCTACATGTCAGCTGGCTGCACGCTGTCCACTGTAGTTGGTGAGAATCTGTAACAGAGTATAGCAACTAAGCATCTCAGCAGACACTTGTCTTTGGTCACCCAAAAAGCTTAGCTGGCTTCATTAGCCAGATCTCCCCTAGCTACAACATGGGCTTGGATACCTATTTCTCCATCTGTACTGAATCCTCTCCTCCTTACTTAATTCAGGCTCAAAAAAAAAAAAAAAAAAAAAAAAAAATTAAAGTAGATACAAAAAAAGAGCTAAACCAAGATAGAAGGAGGTGATTGGTTCCCCTGCAGAGTGCCTCGGAGGGTTCAGACCCCAGAAAACAATTGAGGGGATTAGGGATTTCTGGTGTTGCAGAAAGTCTCTTTGAAAGGTGAGGTGCTGGACTTGGAGGGGTCAGGCAGGGTGATGCTAGAGCAAACTGCAGGAATTTTGGGTTATGAAGATTATTGGGACAGGTGGAGGGAACAGAAAAATATCACCACTTATTACACTTTGGAGTATCCTGGGTCGGAACTCTGTGGTGTGGACATTTGAGGCAGTCTGAAGTATTAAGCATACCAGAGCTTGAGTGGGCAGTACAGGAAGACAAACTGTTACAGACCTAAAAATACTAGAGTAGTTTTACAACACAGTAAGAGCTGCAGGTTTAGTAGCCCAGGGGCTCTTGCAGTGTAGCAGGCAGGCAGCACCACCAGAGCCTGTCCCAACAACCAGCAGCGCTGCCTTCCTCTCAGAGCATGAGGAGTGAGCTGGTACATAGACAGATGACAGGCCAAAGCTGAGTATATTGAAGAAACTTGCAGAGAGCTTTCAGATGATGAACATCTCTGACACTGCTGCCATCTGCTCTGAGCACTCGCAAACAAGTGGCAAAAAATTAGCTGAATAAAATGAGTCACTGTTCTCTGTTCTTCCTTATTAAGAATCCTAGAACTTGAGCTTGCCTTCCAAGCGTGCAGGGAAACCAGATATTCATTTCACTTACCCATGCAATGTTCCTCTTAATTTAAGTCATCTGACTTATGACACAGAGAATAAAAATAAAATATTGGTAAACTACCAAAATAATATGATACTTGCAAAGTAATTTTAACCCTCACTATTTTCCCTTACTAGTACATCACTGGCAAATTAAACCCCAGTATCTGTCCCCTTCCCGGGAGAAGGTGTGGTTTGAGGAGTTGATGTGTTAGCAGCTCCCACAGGAGAAAAGGCCAGTCTAGCCACTCAGAGGGGATACCAGAGGCAGCAATAAGCTCTGCAAAAACTGCCAGGGCAAAAGCATCTCACAGTAAGTGCTTGAGAATTGCAACTAACACAGATTTTCCAGTACATATCAGTCTTGCAAGCACTTCTTTCAGCTTTGAGTCTCCAGTGATGCCACCAGAGAGTGAACCTTTCCCCTCTTCTTCAGCAGCTGGGACTGGGGACCATCCTGTTGAGGTCCCTGTAAATACCCACATTTGGAGCTGCATGTCAGTATTAAATACCCACCTGAGCTTGAGCTTTTCAAAAAGTGAGCAGTGCTGGAATATTTCACCTTTTTTTTTTTCAGATTAGGTTTATACCTGAAGGTAGCATCTCACCAGGATCATATTTAACAGTGCATGTCCCTTTCATTCTGCATACTCATCCTGTAGGTCTGTAACAGGCATAAAGTGAGAGCAGTTTATTTCTTACAGCTCATTCTTGAAATCCTCTTTCAAAATGCTTAAACTCAAGAACACCAATTTGTGCATCAAACACTGCACTAGTTCACTAGCTTACACAGCTTTGCTCCTTTCATCTCTGTAAGCACGTAGCCTTCAGCTAGTGAGTGTTTTGTTGTACAAGAGAGAAAAATTCAAGGCAATTGTGCTGAAGGTGCTTTTTGAAAGTGGCTTTTTTTGAACTTTATGAATTTTAACTATGGTTCTTTTTTAAAGTCAGAGATTTTGGTAACAAGACTCCATGCTTTCAAGTTGCAAGACTCTATGCCTGATCCTGTGCTGTAAATTGCAACATTTAGCAATTTGTAGTTTAATTTAGAAGGATCACCTACTTTCCTAAATGCTTAAGTAACGTGGCAGGCGGTGGTTATTGATTCTCTCTGAATTTATTACAAGAAAGCTGTATTCACTCTTTCCTCTTGGGAATGCCCCTCCTGAACTGCATGCTTGCTAGTGACAGCTTAGACCCCTGATACATAACCAAAGACCTTGCCTAATATCCTTGCAACTACTCGGGGAATTTTTATTAAGTAAAAGCATCATTAAAGTAGACAGAATGATGAAGTTTAATGAGCATCTTTCTCACTTGATATTGTTAGTTTTGCTGCAGCAGCCATAGTGCTCTCGTTTGTTACTTCCAGCGGGGCAGATAGAGAATGCAGGGAGGTTTTGTTTATGCTTATATTTGCATACAAAGAAACGTTTATGTTCATGGGAGATATTTGCTTTGAAAATTATATACAAGGACAGAAAGCAACTGAAAATCTCTATGAGGGCTTTCTGCATTTTCCATCTTGCATTTAACCTCCCTTTTCACTTTAACATAATGAGAAGGTTTCATGCAATACTGTAGCTGCTAAATCTGCAAAGATTCAGCAATTTGTGAACTGTGGTTCTAATAACTAGCTGAAAACCACAAACATCTCAAATATTTATTTCCACTCCAGATTTTATTCTTCAGCTGAGGGTTTTTGTCTGCGAGCTGTGTTTAGTGTCCTGCTAAGAGCTACACCAGCGCTGCAAACAGGTGACATTCCAAAATATCAAGTGTGAAGGTGCTGCCGTTAATGTATTATCAGCACTTACCTCACAAATGTGCCTTGAACAGTAGCCACAATCTGCCTGCAATATTCCTTTGTCTGTTTATGGACACCATCTGGCTTTGCAAGGGGTCTAGTCATGCAAACACATATGTCAAGGTGCCATTTCCTAGTCCATTACCATGCATCAGCTGAGCTGCGTAACAGTCTGTGTGCATGTCTTAAACTGACCACCGCTGCTGAGGACAGTGTGCGAGTGACTCTGCCTAACACATTTGACTTCACAGTGATTCCAGAGCAAGAGCATGTACACAGTTAGTTGTTACAGCTTGGCTGACAGACGGTGACGTGCAAGATATGGTTTCTCTGGCTGTATCCTTCCAGTAGGTATCAAAATCATTAAGGCCTGTGTATGTAAACTCTGCATCTGTTACAGACGAGGGGTTATACATTCTCATGTAATTCAGATAGCTGCTTTTCCATGTGGATCAGCCCCCCTAGTTTTTTCTTTTTTTTTTCTTTTTTTTTCTTTTTTTTTGGCGGGGGGGGCAGTATTTTTTTCCTTGGGAGATATAAAAGTGGTGTCTTCGTACCAGAAGTTCATTGGAAATTGTGAATTCTCTTTTCCCTAGTGTGACAGAAGGCAAATTCTGTCCCAGAGGCATTATCACAGTCATTATTGTATTTAAATGTTGTTGTGACACCATATGTCTCCTCATATTTGATGTGTGCAAACACAAGAGAGAGTCCCTGTCTGTGAAGGCTTGTATAATCTAAATACGTCTGATCCTTGCTCTTTGCGTAGCAGTCTACAGTGATAGATTGTAAAGTATTCATCTTCAGTTGAGATAGCAATGCATAGCTGAAACTTCCTTGAAATTTTGCCAGAGAAACCTAAATAGAAGTATTTGATTTGCTTATTTCAAACCTAGGAATTGTTTTCCTGGATGAAACTTAGGTGCACGTGCCAATAGAAGGGCTTGGACAAGAGAATAGGTAGAAAGAATGTAAAAATGCTGCAGATTTCTGCAATTCATGCACATCTACTACTACTAACGTAGTATCTGCATGAGGTGGAAGAAATTGCTGAAGCACCACTAGCACTGAATATCATAAAGTGCAAATATCAAAGAAAAACTACTACAAAAATTATGTACAGGTCAGTTGGAGTGTTTACTCCTGATCAGATGCAGTGGCCACAGGACCTCATTTTTCAGTCAAAAAACATTGCCCAAGTAGACTTTACCAGAACTCTGAAGTTCATTCAAACTTGTTAATACTCAGTTTTTGCACTTCAGAAGGATCCATATAGTTGGTAGAATTCCCAACACACCCTTTTACTTCAGAAAAAGTTCACTAATCTGAGCTCTGACAGTCCATAAACTTCAACATTTGCACTGAGAAAGCAGGTTATGAGAGGCAGAATGAATGCCAAAAGTGTCACCTGAGAGGGAAATTCATAGAAAGCTTCCAAAGCAAAAAAATGGAGGCTAAACCACCCTCAGCATAAAAATGGTTACCTAACACCTGAAAACCACTAAAACTGTTATAGTCCTTTCTGGGCTTCCATTAACAGGGCAAAGGAGCTGTGGGGCAGCAGGAAGTAGGAGGATGGTGACAGGAAACTCCTCTTCCCATCCATCAATTTCTTTCATGCTCAGATACAGTGGGTCAGTGGATTCTTTGTTAATTCAATGCTTAAAAGTCCAAATGAGGATTTTCTTGTTCTGTGAAAAAAAAACCCTCACATTCTACTCCAATGTCGCATTATTTCTCGAGAGCCAAAAAAGAGCTTGGATGTTACTTTAGTATTTAACCTAACTAGCGGTGCTTACAGATTTCAGCATGCTTTTCCATTCCTCTGTTACTAACTTCCCAGAGTTGCTAAATTATTGCTGACAGTGGTTCAAATGCTGTGCTGCATATTGTTGAGGACAAGATGCTGCTTGTTCCATCAGTTCAGTTTCTGATGGGACAGCCTCCTTGAACAACACTTCTGTGCTCTTCCACAATGATAGTATTTCCTGATACTGAAACATCTCCTGTATCTTCCTTCCCTCAAACTCACTTGCTGCCTTCAAAAACAAGACAGTTATATAGGATGGATATTCAATTAGTACGCAGGCTGTGTACTTGGATAAAATATAGCCTTGTGCAGTTGGGGCTGTATCTCTTATGAAAGATGTGCGTATCGCAGCTAGTAGTAAGCACGCAGTTATCACGGAGGGTCAGGGCTCTTTGCATTCATCAGGAAATGGCTTCTGATTCCTTGTTGACAGTAGGTGATAGCACACATAAAATTTCAGTAAGGTGAAGTAATGTTGTAGTTTACAGATGTGTTTTCCTTGAGCAAGGCTGTTTTGGGTACAGTGCACCTTGACAGCAACCTGCTTAGCAGCAGGATGTAAAAATGCAACTGCTGCTGGGGTGAAAGTAAGTGCTGCGTCTCCACTCCACCCTGTGAGAAGCTCTATTCCTGTTCTGCAGTCCAGGAGCCCCAGGGTTGAAGTATTTTCCAGATAGAGCAAAACAAAGCTCAGAGCAGGTGGTAGCTTTTAGCCTTCTGACATAAGACTAGACTCAACTAGACTAGAACTATTCCAGTTGGAAGAGGCCTACAAGAGTCATCTAGTCCAACTGCCTCCCCAGTTCAGAGCTAACTAAAAGTTAAAACATGTTGTTATTAAGGGCATTGTCCAAATGCCTCTTAAACACTGACCACCTTTCTAGGAAGTTTGTTCCGGTGTTCAACCACACTCTCAGTAAAGAAATGTTTCCTGATGTCCAGTCTAAACCTCCCCTGGTGCAGCTTTGAACCATTGCCATGCATCCTGTCAGGGACAGAGGACATCCAGGAGGACCAGGGAGAAGAGATCAGCACCTCCCTCTGCTCTTCTGCTCCTCAGGAAGCTATGGAGAGCAATGTCTGTCTTAGCTAAAATCTTGCGGTATCTGGCATAAATAGCCCTGCCACAGCCATGCCTTATAGCACAGTAATTCAAGAGTATTTCTATCTCTTAGGATCTTGTTCAATGTCTCTTGCATACAGTTGAGTACATAATCCACCAGGCCTGTAGGAGAAGGGGGACACATCCTCTGCTGAAATGAGTTTCATCCAGCAGAGCAAAAGAGGTCACTGTAGTCACTTCATCTCTGAGATACCCACCCAGGGTGACACCCACTGCAGAACTGTGTACTAGGTCATGCTTTCTGGATAAAGCAACAACATACCATGAATAACTATGTCTGTCCCAACAGGACTAAGCAAAAGTAGCAAAAGGTTCTCTACCTGGTGCTTGTTTACAGCAAGGGCTGGACAGACATGCAAGCTACATACAGGGACTGCAGCAAGGGAGAGTGCACGTGAGGGTGCATCTGATGGACCAGCGCAGCTCACCTGTGACAGCTGGGACCTTCTGCATGCCCCAGACACTGGAAAATGCAGGACCTGAGTTCTGTGGCAACAGTGCTGACAGCTACCCATCTGGATTTTGACACATCAAAAAGCTATTCTAGGAAGACTCAGTTTCTCAACCCCAAGCCCCTGGATTTGCCCTGTTTCTTGGCAGAGTCCACCAAAAGGTGGAGGCGCAGTGACACAAGGAAGATTGTTGTGTGAACTGGTGCCATTACCTTCCTCAGTAGCAAAATTCCTATTAAGTGGCAGAAGTTAGTGTCCAACTTGACTCACAACAGCCTGGTATGGGATGGGGGTGGACACTCACCAGCACCGAGCTGAAGCATTAGCAGCTGGACACTTTTAAGAGGGATTTCAGTATTGGTGTCAACATTGCTAGTGTTTATACAGCTGAATGAGCAGAAACGAAGTTTGTCTGGGTTTCCTTCTAGATACACTGACACCCCCACAAAGTACGTCTTCAAAAAGCAGTTTATGTCAATAAGGGAAGTTAAGTTTGAGCTGTGTTTATTTTTGGTAGGTTTTTAATTTAGTTTTATCAAGATTACTCATAAATTATCTATTAATTACTGTGTGATATTTAGCAAGATCCTCTCAGCCATGTAGTCTATTTAGCCCCGCTGTGAATGCCAGCCATCTTAATTGTAGGATACTTTGTCAACATTTAATCAGCGGTACTTACTAATGTGGCATTGATGTGTTGGTAGCTGTCCCAGTACTATCAATCACATGTGAGCAGCAAAGGCGGCTGAGACACCATTGCTCTCTGTCACATTATCAAGCCCTTGGGTTTTCTGGTTAGGGATGATGCTCACTTTGCTCTAAGTGGGCACTCTATCTCTCCAGTTCAACCCAACTTTTGTCATTGTCAACCTGAGTACACATTCTTGCAGCCTCCGAGCCTTAATCCCATAACTGCAGAATAAAGGTTGCTAGTTTCTGAACTGATTGCTCCGAAGGCCTGCTCTCCTGGTAAGTCACGAAAAACCTAGTATTATGGACTGGAGCGTGAGATCTAATAGAAAATTCAGTGTGTTGAGACAAAATGAATATAATGACCTTCCATTTTTTTTGTATTTCTAGTAACTAGATGCGTTGTTTAACATGCTGCAGAGTAAAAGCCTGTGTTTAATGGGTGTATGACAAATATTCTTTGTCTCATTTCCTTACAGTCTTTATGGCAGACACATGCAGGCGAATCCTGAACCTCCAAAGAAGAACAATGACAAGTCAAAGAAGATCAGCCGCAAGCCTCTGGCAGCCAAGAACAAATAAGTCCCTGGCTTCTGCCTCTGATTTTGTATCCCTTGCATTGCTTTTGCATGTGCCTGTAAGATTCCTACACATCTCCTGTTACGATTAAGAAAGCAGACACTAGAGGTAAAAGCAATTTATTATGTATACTGCTTTACAAAATACTGCTTAAGGAATACAAAATTACATGTTCTCCTAATTACAATCACATTTATGTAGCCATTTAATACATCACTGTCAAACACATTTTAGCTTTTCTATGTGTATGTATATTAATGTCCTTCTTCACATGTATCACTTCCTGTTAATATCAGGGGTTTTGTGCCTATATTATACGATAATAAATTTCATACAATATTCCAAGTGATTTTAATAAAGGTCTTTATTTGTATTGTGTTTCAGTTTCTTCAGTAGGGCATCCAAATAGTGAATTCCTTGAGGAACGTATGTGTCCAGTTTCCTGCAATGTGTTCATTTCTTATGTAGGAATGTGAGAACATTTTATCTGATACAAGTTAGTTAAACTCTAAAGCATTCTGTTCAAGGAGTGAAAAAAATTTGATCACTTTCTATTTCTTTTTTACATTGCTATGTCCTGCTTTTTTGCCTTGAAGGTTATTTTGAAATCAAGGAGTAGGGGAAAAGGGAGAGGAAAGAAAAAAAAAAAGAGGTGTCTTTGTAAAGAGCTGCCAATTGCCAGCCTCAAATCGAGGAAAGAGAACTTTCTCATTTGAAGAAAATGGTATTTCTGCCAATTTTTTAAGGTTGGGGTTTTTTTTTGGTTTTTTTTTAAGCAGGAAACCCAAATAATGTATTTAATCTCTGCTGAAAGTGCTTGTATTGAAGAGCTGTTCCAAATGGCTTTTGAAAACGCCCCAGCTTCTGTATTTATCTGTACAAAGCCAGCACCACAACCAAGCTTGGAAGCCACAAATTGTTTAACATCTCAAATAGCTTCGGGTCTTACCAATTGGGAAGAAAAACCTAAAATCTACAGACAGTGGTTTCCAAACAGTTTAAGTCTTACCAGAGAAACAGAAAACTCACAGAGGAAGAACATGCCTACATTGCTCGTGTCAGGACTTCCCTGCCCTTGATTTCTGATTTCATACATTTCATACCTGAGCAAATTGTTCCCGAGCTTCAGCTGCCAGCCGGACAGCAAGCCAGAAAACATGCCCAGAGTGTGGAAACAGGCCAGTTGTGTTCAATGAGAGAAGAAAAGGGTTTAAATAGCTCATGCTAAAAATGATACTTTCTACAAAAGCCGTTTTGTATCTTAAGATTGTTACCAGCACCAGTCTCTCGATTGCATTTAGGATTACCCCGGCATTTAAGCAATACATGGTTGCCTTAGTCTGGGAATAAATGTATTGACACACATTTTGCAACAGATTTTTTGAATTGGCAAGCAGGGCTAGGAAGTTGGCATCAAGCTTTAGACACATTTTAAGTGGTCTTTGGTACTTCAGAAGAATAAGGCAGATGGATAGCAGTAAAAATGTTAGACTTGTCAGGAGCAGTCAGTTCTGTCTGTTGCAAGCTCTGCAGAGGATTTTCCAGACCTCTTAAGTGGTCTGTCTAGGGGAGCAGGTCCAATTGAAACAGGCCTGTGGAGGCACTACTTTTGGTGTGTGTTAAGAATTCAGAGCAAAAACTGTCCCCTGGCTGGAATGCGCGCAAATAAATCTAGTGTAGGGTAGGTACCTAATCACAATAATAATTGTGCTACAAAAAGCTCTGAAGAAATGTCAGTGAAATGTCAGAAGATCCCCAAACTACTATTGCAAATTCCCTCTGAAACAAAATAAATAGCAAGGGCACATCTATCAGGAAGGGGTGAAGAGGCTCTAGATCCTTCCCCTGGTATCCTTCCCCAGCAATGAATGCTGTCCCAGCCCTCAGGGGTGGCAATGCCCTCAGGGCTGAGCCGCTGCTCTCCTGGCAGATGCCTGTAGCCATGTCTAGACCACTACTTTCAGGTTTGAAGACATTTTATGTACAGTCACCTCCAGCTAAACGGGCTTCACCGCTCTTCTGAAATCTCGGTGGATACACCTGGACATGGTCTTCTGTGAGCAGGGCAGCAGTGTGGCTCTCCTTTGATTTGAACAGAAGTCCAGCCTGAGCTGAAGGTGTCAGGTGGTGTCTGCAACTGCATCCATCACCTGCTCTGTGTCTTGGGGTTTGGAAAGAGAAGTTGCTCCGGGGCTACAAGGGTTTCAAAGCATGGAGTAGAGTCTCTAATGTAAAAATAAAAGCTTGTTGGGGAAGGCCTGATTATGTTATTGGTGGGAAGCTGCCGCACTGTTTTAAAATAAGCTGCTGATTTTCAAGCATTAGTCAGAGTTCCATTAACTGCTGTTGCACATTTTGAAAGTGTTGAAAGACTCGTGCAAGCTCTCCTCTGCAGGGTTTCGAGGTATCGATTGGAGCATTCCTGGGTGTTCATAGCAAAAAAATCCACCCAACCTTCCCACTTCTTTCCCCATGAAGGAGGAAGAAGCACAGTTTTGACAAGCAAAAGCAGGAACGAAGGGTCTGGGGAAGAATAAGTGAAAGGCAAAAAGATGAGAAGGATAAAAGAAATCCTAAAGGGAGAAGTATTATACTGAAGACGGTTGCAGATGGGGAAAAAAAAAGAAGTTTCTTGAAAAGAAAAATAAGATAATGATCTGAGAAAATGAAAAAACCTGAAATGCATAAAGCTTTACAAATAGAAACAAAATGGGGGGGGAAGGAGTGCTCGTCAGAGGCTCAGGGCAGAATAAAAGATGGGCAAGAAAAGCAAACCATCTGGGATGTAACATGGTAGTATTTTAGAGTTCTTAAAAAGGTACCAGCTACCACACAAGAGTTTTAATGTGAGTTTGATGATTTTATGTATATGTTCTCTGGAGTCGTTGCTTTTTTAATATTTAAAAACAACTTGTTCATTTTAGTGGGTCACATTTATTTCACCACTGTACTTCAAGGAAAGGAACTGCTGTGTCCTACTGCAGTGAACCAATTAATGAGGATCATAGCTCCTGATGGTCCCTCTGGTGATCCCTGTGGTCACTTCTCCAGAGAATCCATCAAACTGAGGCCCCTTCTAGTGATCCCTTGTGTGCTACCCTGAGGTGAGCAGTTGTGTTGTGCTCTTTACTCCTCCAGTCAATAGTATTTCACTGGCTTGGTTAACAATGAGATACTTGATTTCAGGGTGTCTTGAAAAGTATTTTATTGCCATCCATTCATTCACAGTCACTCATTTTGGTTGCCTCTTTGGGCTAACCTCTCATATAGGCAACAACATGCCACTTTGAGGGGAGAAAATGAGTCCTCTGAGAAGGAAATTTGCTTTTACAGCTTTCCAGCACCTGGGAGCTCTTTGAAAACAATGATGCAGGTTATTCTTCATTTTGATTTTGCATACAGTGAACTGGAAAGAGTTTGGCAATTTTTTTGCATACAGTGCACCCTGACAGAGAAAACTTTTTTAAAATTACTGTGAGACTGATACGCTGTGCCTGGGCAAAGGGTGGCCTCAGGAATTAATGCTCCTCACTAAAGATTGAGCAAAGTGGAGCCAGAAATCCCACATGTACAGGCACCATCCATGGTTTTCTTGTATTTACAGTGTCTGTTAACCCTGTATTGCTTCCTACAGTCCTCCTGATGGACAGATAACAGTTAAAAAAAAAAAAAAATCAGCTCTGAGAACTTGGGTACTGCTCTTACTCTTTTTTTATTAAAAAAAAAATAAATATGTGGGCAACAACCCTGTGATTCAAAGGTTTCACTTTTTTATGGTTGTTAGTCTGGAAATATGTTTTCCATGGATTCACTGGTATTTAAGCATCTGTATTTTTGTTTGAGCCAGGTCTTTCCTATTAAGGCAATGACACTGTAGCATCTGTCACCAATTAGTTGCTAGCCTTACAGCTAGCAAATCACAGCAGCAACATGAGCATTTCTCCTGAAATGGCATCTTGTTTGGAGGTATGATCAGAGCCAGTGCAGCCCTCACCTCTCCTTCCTCCAGCACCACCTATCCTCCCCATCCTTCCCCTCTGGGCTCTCCCCACCACACTGCAATGTGCAGGGCCAGGTGCTGGGCTCCTGGAGGAGTCAGGGAGAGGGGGAAGCCACCCTCCTGCTCTGCCAGATCTCCTGCTCCCTCCCAGGGAGCAGAGTAAGGTCAGGAAGTATTTCCAGGCCCAGAGATGCTTGGTGCTGCATGCTGGCTCACGGCTTGGTGCTGGTATGAAAGCTGGGAGGGCAAGTCTGTGCCATCCCCACGCGTGCTGAGCAGCAGCAGGAGCTCCAGTGATGGGTAATATTTCCAGTTTGGAGCGGGTGGTAACTGTTAATATCCTCATGACAACCGGGAGGAGTGAGATTGTCATCAGTTATATTAGTTGTTAATTTTGTAAATATTAACAATTTCTAGGATTATGGCACAGGATGTGAGCTGTCAACTTGCTTTATTTGCCTCCTACTCCTTCTTGCAGTGACACATCTTTTATACTCCCGGATTCGTGCCATGTGTTTGTTGCCTCACACCGGCACTGGGGCTGGCAGATGTTCTGGGATGAAACCACAATAACCTCCCAAACTTAAATTTTCTTCCCCTCCTGGGTACTCTGTTTCCTCTGATCTAAGGAGAAGTAGTTTGGCTGTAAACCACAGTGATTTCTAATTATCTGTAGTTGGTTTCCATCCAGCTCTGCTGCCAAAGCCACTGCCTTTGGCACAGCTGATCTCCTGCCTCCCCTTCCAGCTCACCTGCAAGTGTCACACACAGGCGCTGCTGCTCCCCAGCCCCCTTGGAGCAGGAAAAGGGGGAGCAGGAACTGAATTGCAACTCGCCAAGAACCAGTTCCCTATTGTGAGCCCTTAAAATTGACTTCTTTTTTTTCCCAGTATATCTCGAGCAATATTTTAACCTTATTTTTAGATCACGGAGCACAGTAATCGCATGAGTGCCAGCCGCAGTAATCACCCCTGCAGACGGATAGACGCGTTTGGAGGCAGCTTTAGTGATGAGGTGTGACTGGGGCAACACACTGGGGAAGGTGGCTTTGCCAGTCTCTGCTCCTCACCTCAGCTCCCTTGCTGCTGGTGAGAGCCTCTCAGTCTGCTCTGCCCCGCTCCTGTGCCGCTGGCAGCCCTGAGCACACAGCTGGTGCCCAGCCAAGCAGTGTTCAGCCCCAGGCCGAGTGTAGCTTCACAATTTCACTGACATCCTGGTTATTCCTGTTCCAAAACGCCTCACTGAGGAGGAGCAGCCAGAGGGGAGCAGAGCCAAAGGGGTCGTCTGAGGCTCTGCCCCACAACCCCGGGGCACTGCTGGAGGAAGGACAATGCCACAGAGGCTGTGATGTCTGCTGGGGTGTGGGTGGCTCAGGCTCTTAGAGGGAGAGTTGATTTTCGCTTAATCCTAGATGTTGTTTTCCCTGCAGCCATGTGGCTTAGGATGTAACATCACAGCAGTGACATGGAGAACTGATGGTATTGTCAAATGCCCCCTCAGAGGGGTTACTTTTCAGATGCCATACTGTTGGTGGCCTGGTTTGAGGGTTTGAGCACCCTCAGCCACCTCTTATACTCGTGTATCATCCAGATACTTTATTTTAGGTAGCTACTCAACCATGCCTAGCATACATAACTTCCCAATATCCCACAGAAATGAGCATCTGTGTTTGGAGCAGGAGAGCACTGATCGAGGGGAATGAGGTGCATGGCTGTTTACTGGGACATGATTTTAGCCGTTACCACCCAGACTGTACAAAGTGACTTTCCTATCTTAATTTAAGGTTAAATTAAGCAGTCAAAGATTTTCTGCTCTGTTGGTGTTACCCAGAGATGCATTAAACACTTTGTAGATCAGGGATTCAATACAAATCCATTCTGAGGGCAAACATAAAAATGACAACTTTGATTTAAATTCAGAAACCTTGCAAAAAAGCGTAGGCTTGGGGCTTCATGGTCAGAAGCTCTCAGCTGCTTGTGCAGATATGAAGAGTGACCAGCAGCATCTAGAAATGCAGTTTCTGGCCTTTGCCAGCAGTGGGTGCAGTAATACAATTAGAACAGCGAGGAAGGAAAACACAAGACCAGAACAAAAATTAAGGCCTGAAATCCTTCTAATTCCTCGTGTTGCTGGTAAAAGAATGTTCTGAGGCAGTTCACAGAGAGCAGGACTGTCACCCCCAGGCTTGGCAGGGTGTCCCCAGGGAGGCTGCTGCTCTTTTTCCCTCACTTTGCTTTTACATCAACTCCTCCAATTAAGAAACCAAATAATTCAGAAGCAGCCATGCAGCACCAAGTGCTGTGGCTAGGGCTGAAAATAGCCCCAAAGCCTCGGGAAAAACAGCTCCCAGGCTCCACACTGAGCAGAGCCCCTCTGTCATGTTTGTGACGGGGAAGGCTCACAGCACTGGCTTGCCCGTTTGAGGGGGTAGCCAGGCCCCCAGCAGCCATCCTGGCTAGATCTGGGGGCACAAGGAAGCCCATGAGGGCAGGCACTAGCAGCAATGCGCCTTGCACCTCCAGCTGGGAGAGTCCCCCAGGGGTGTTGAGGCAGAGTGGTGGGGGGGGCATGGTGCACCCCGGGACACGCAGGGCTCTGCACTGGGGGCCTGGAGCCAACTTCTCCATCCCTGAGGCAGGCGCTGACCTAGAAGCAGGTCCATGAGCTGGGTTTTGGACAGGCAGCTGATGACTTCACAAATAGAGAAACATGGAATAAAACTTAACAACCATTCCTTTTTTCAGCAAGAAAACAGAAGCACCCACACCTATTGAAAAAAAGATAGTGTCCCCGAAGTCCTGGAAATGAAAGAGGGGTGAAAAAAACCCCATGGGTTTGGGAGGAAAATGAGTATATAAAAAAACAGGGTATGCCAGGCTACCTGGCACAGTCTCACAGCTGTGAGGAGACCCAGGCTCTTGCCAGGTACAGGCAGTTATAAAAAAAATAAAATAGTTCTGCATAGAAGTTTTCTATTCTCATAAACCAAATGAAATTAATCATTACATTTGTCTACAGGCTGTTCTATAAAATCAATAAGCTCTAGCACTACATAGCAATCAAAATATGACAAGGCACTTAAACTTCACCAACTCAATCCAATTAATGATATCTTCGTTAGAAAACAGTCATTTTTATAGAGTCGATGGACTCCTCAAGGACTATAATATAAGCTTGATATAAGCTCATTGATTTTTATTTTATGATTTCCAGTTGAAAGCAAACAGAGATCACTTGCTTTATAAAACCGTGAAAATATGTGTGTATTTAACATACCAATATTATTTATAAGCAGCAGATAATATTTAAGTGCCTCTTGTATGCCTTGATAAAAGAGGTTCGTGAATTCAGCCCTCTCTGATGTTCAGAGGATGTTCTTCCACGTTATTGCTGTCATCATTTGTCTTTCCTCTCTGACATATGCAGGGTTTTTATGCAGAAAAACTGTAGATGAGGCTCATCAGCAAGGAGGAGGGCAGCCTGAATACCTAAGAGGTGTCGCTGGAAAGTGTGAGCTTCCAAAAATCCCAGCTTGGCTCTCCAATCCTTCCACACAACAGCCTGGGAGCTTTCAAGGCAGAAGGGTGACCAGGAGACCCTGAAGAAAGCAAGAGCAGGATGACTGTGCAGGTATAGGGGGTTAGAGGTAGGGAAAAGCTCATCGGGTGGTAAGTACTTCTGGATGTGACAGGTAGAGGGAGAAAGATTTGGTCTGGAGAAGGGATTGGAGGGAAGAGAGGGACCCCAAGACTTACTGGGTACTTATGAATCTCACAAGCCTTCTTGGGAAATGTAAGGTAAAAAATAAATCCAGTAAAAATGTATACCAGGAGGTGAGCAGCACTGAACCCAACTTCTCTCCAAAGATCTGGGGGCAAGAGCTCTTCATTGCCACATGGTGATAGTCGTCACTGCATACACATGGGTTTTGGAGGGGTGTCCCCATGATGTGTTGCTTCTCAGCCACATCAAGCCAGCCAGGACAGATGGGCTTGAGACAGAGCGAGCCTTGATGCTCCCTCCAGAACTTTATTGGTGCAAATCAGAGCTGAAAAACAAGTCACAGGTAAAGTGACACAGGAGATGGTACTGGCAAGAGCTGGTGCTCAGCCCAGAGGGCAGGAGGATTGCATGCTGTGCACGCAGGCCCTGGGGGCTGGTCGGGCTCAGCTCCCTGACAGGGTTTATGGAAGGTTTGATTTCAATTCCCAGGTGCATCCAGACACCAAGAGACAGACAATGCCTGGATCCAGCTGGATTTCATACATTTTGAGCTGATGTTTGTGAGATGAACACAAGACCACCCAGTTTGAGCAGTGGTGTCACTGGCAGGGGACAGTTTCTCCTGCCCTTAGTAAACACATGGAAGAGATCAATGTAATCATCAGGAAGGTGCTGCTCCTAGGTCCTCCAAACTGGCCGGTGGGTCTCCACCAAGTCAAGCATCTGGCTCTGTGTCAGGCTGTGACTCCACCTTCCCTTGCGCTTGTCCCCCGTGACCCCATGTGGCTGAACAGCCATTTCTAAGGTGCTGTCTCAGGGGAGAGAGTGGCTGGGTCTGTTGGCAGCATAGAGTGGGCTGCATTTGCTGTATGTGCTGCAGACCTAACCTCACCAAACCAGAGAGCTTCCTCCTGTCCTTTATCCCTGGACGAACCTTAAAAAAAAAAACAGGCTGCAACATCGGATTGTAGAAAAGCAAATCTATAACTACCAGCAGCAGGAACATTTAGGTAAATCACCTCAGTGACACGTATTTCTTAGTAACAGTCCTTACCAGGGCAGCCACAATAGCAAGTGCAAAAAAAGTCTCCCAATAATGGCAAGTGCTTTGCATTCTACTGGTTTATTGTCATTAGTGAGACTCCTCTTAAGTCTGAGTCTGTGAGGGAAGGATGAGCCACGCTGCTTCCGTCCCATCAATGCCTGGATCTTCCCAAAGCCAAAAGAGAGTGCCCAGGGAATGAGGCTTTGAGGTTTCAAAGAAAAAGGCAAAATATTAAGAGAGAAGTTTTGTCTCCTTTCCAAAAGCGTGAGTCTGTTTTCAGTCATGATATGGTAGATACAGATGAAATGAAAATAATTTGCATTTCTGCAGAAATCATTTGCTGTTACATGGTGCATTACTCCTAGTTGCTGAGATGCCTGGCCTAGCCAGGGTAACACAAGCACCAGTGTGTCACTGTCACGCCCCAGAGGTCACCGGAAGGTGAAGAGGGGACATAGGCGCCCCAAGCACAGGTGAGCTTCTGCCATGGCAGGAGAGCTGCAAAGGCCATTGGGCAGCCATGGCCGCAGCCTTTGCCAGGGCATGTGTGCCTGGGCTTGATTCAGTGAGCAGGAGGACTTTGGCAGCAGGACACATTTGTGGTGTACTGCAAGATATAAAAATCTTCACACCCCTGTGAGCTTGAGTCTTTGGGAGGTGAGTTTTAACAATCACAGAGGAAAGCCGGTCCGAGTCTTCCATTTGCTCCTTTCCCACGCTGGAAGAGACATAACAGGGTGAATAATTGGATCAGTCTCAAGACAATTGTTTTGATGGTCTTGAAATCGGGTGGGTTAATAGGAGGTCCTCAAAACAGCACAGGGGAGGGGGAGGAAAAAGCCATGACAAGAAGTGATTAGCAGACCACACCAGAGGGGTGCTCCAATGCTGGCACCAGCTCACAGAGACTTGCCTGGGGCAGACAATTCATTTTCAGGATTAAGCACAAGCACACTTAATGGAGGTTTCAGTGCCGCCTGCCACTCTCCTGGGGCTGAGGGCTGGTGTGGGAGCTGCTTCCCTACACTCGACTGGGGCCCCAGCGGTCGGTCAACCCTGCAAGAGAGCAGAGCTGTAATTGGGCCGAGGGCAAACAAAGGAGAGGCTGAGTGCGGTGGGTGACAGTGGTGAGAGGAGACGGGCTCAACCCCTCTTCGCACATCCTCACCCATGCAAAACCTGCCCAGCAGCCCAGCTAAGCCTTGCGCCAAAAAAATAGCAACCCCAGGGTAGCAGCAGCAGTGAGCTGGGAAACGCTGCCTGGATGGTGTGGCTGGTGAGGCTGTGGTGCTATCCCTACAGAGGGAGGCTGACAGTGCAAACACAGCAGCATGAAATCCCTTACAAGGGTGAGTGACAGTAATTGGGAGTAATTGCAGCAATGCAGACATGAAGAAGGCTTTTTAGTAATTCACCACTCCCTATAATGCGAATAATCCCCCTCCAAAGTGATGGGTATGACTGCAGCCTCATCATTTTTTTGAGTTTTGCCTTAAACTAGTTGCAAACTGAGATAATCAGTTTCTGTGGGATTATTAAGAAGATCACACATCTATTACGCTTCTCAAATCAGCCATTTTTCCACCTTGTCTTCTTCCTTTTGTTCGCCCTGTAGAAGAAAAGAATGAATGCCGTTGTCACTTGGGCCTGCTCTCCTGGTTACAGGTGCCATGGCAGACACTTCCTACCAGGAAGACAAATAAAATTTGGCCCAAATTCGGAAACATTTTCACAGGGGTCACAACTTCTGTGCCCAAGGTCTTGCAGTACCTCAATTTGCTTGAGCACACTGTGACATTGAAAGAGCAGGAGGTAGCTGCCAGCAGCCAGTGCATGAGCTCGCTCTGGTAATAAGAGTTACCCAGAATTTAGGCTGAGGGGTGACTGATGGCACCACGCAAGACCATTACCCAGATATCAGCCTTCAGGCGTGTTCTGGAGGCAAGGTTGCTGATGAAGCCTGAGGCACATACGCTTTGCCTCAGTCGTTTTTTGGGTTTTTTTTTTTTATCTGACAGCTTCCTACCTTTCTCCTTCCTACCTCACAGGTTGTCGGGTGCCCGTTCTGGGAGAATGGAAGGTGTAGTAATGCTCAAAAAATTCAAGTGTGACTGAGGAAATGCTCATGTTGTGTTCGGAATAAGCCCCATTCAGTCATTGTTTTCTGTTTCAGCATTACCAGCCAGCAGAGGAGGTACTCACACTGCTGAGAGCCCTGGAGCAACAGCTGCTCTTAGCCTGGCTTCTGGGAGTCAAGTGGTAGCACTCCACAAAGAAAGGGTGTAGGAAACCAAGGGTGAAGGGTCAAACTTCTCAAGTGAGTGGATGAAGGCAGATGCACCTGGGTGGGAGTTGCAAGATGTTATGAAGAGAAACAAACCTTCAGGGCAAGGAGAGGGACGGTGGTGCCCTATGCAAGGGCAGCTGTACCGCCTGCCTGCCGCTGCCTCTCACCACGCACCCCGTGGCAAGGACTGGGTGCTGAGGGCTCCTCAAGATAAATCTCTGTACCCAGGGTCTGTGGAAAAAAGCAGCATTTCCACATTCCTGAAAGCCAGGCCTCTTAACATGGGTGTCTGAAAAGGACTAACAGCACTGCCTCTGCCCTTACTTCACAGAGTGCTTCCCTCACAATTTCAAACAAGACAGGTTCACTGAAAAACTTGCAGAGTTCTTGTGAACTTTGCTTCTGAAAAAGTGTGCTAAACTGCCCCTGAGTAGTGCAAAATGCTTTAATCTGACATTTGGTATTCTGGTACAGATATTGTATTCTTGTTTCCTTCGGTCACAATTCCCCTTACAGGCATCCTGTGAAATGACTTCCCCTCCTGCACATGCAGTTGGGCTATAGAAAATGCAAACATGCTGTAAGCAAACTCTGGTATGACCCACCTTTACATTTCAGGGTTACTGTTCAGGTGCACAGAGTAAATGAGGTGGGCTGTGGTGGCTGGGTGCTTTTCAGAAAGAACATGAGTAATTCTGCAGAGCAGATCTGGTGCAGAGTTTAGCACATAAACCAAGTAGCACGATTAGAGCATTTGAAACAAGGAAGCTTTGGACCTGGATTTGTTTAATTCTCTGCAGTTTGACCATTTGCTGTGGTTTGAGCCTACCCAGCTGGCAGCAAAGCACCAGGCAGCTGCTCACGAACCCTACCCTCTCTGGTGGGATGGGGAGGAGAAAATACAACAAAAGACTGGAGGGTTGAGAAAAGGGACAGGGAGGGCTCAGCCACCAGATACGGCCACAGGAAAAATACAGGCTCAACTTGGGGAAACAAAATAAATTTAATTTAAACACTACCAATTTATCAATTGAATCAGAACAGGACAGTTTGAAATATGACCGGATCCCCAAAACACCTTCCCCCCACCCCTCCCCTCTTCCCAGGCTCAGCTCTGCTCCCAATTCTCTACCTCCTCCTCCCTACTGGTGCATGGGAGCAGGGAATGGGGGTTGTGATCAGCACCAGTCTGTTCCATGTTGTTTCTGCTGCTCCTTCCTCCTCAGGGGGGGAAACTCATCACAGTCCTCCCTGCAGCAATGTGGAGTCCCTCCCATGGGAGACAAACTTCTCCAACTATTGTGGATCCCTTCCATGAGCTGTAATCCTATCACTGACAAACTGTTCCAGTGCAGGTCTCCCTCAGTCATGACCTTCTTTGGGATCAGTCCCCTGCTCCAGTGTGAGGTTCTCCACGGGCTGAAGACGGGATTCTTCTCCACCATTGCTCTCCAAGGGCTGCAGGGGCTCAGCCTGCCACTTCACCAGGGGCTGAAGGGGCATGCCTCCCCACCTTCTTCCTCACCGACCTGGAAGTCCACATGGATCTCTCTTCCCAGTCCCATTCCTCTCCAAAACAAAAGAGGTCCCCAAAAAAACACAGGAACTCGCCCCAGCAGTTTCCCCTCTAAAATATATTATCCCAGAGATGCTGATTGGCTTTGCCTTGTCTAAAGGTGGGTCCAAATTTGAACTGGGTGAGCTTGCTGAAGGCTCTTACAGGAGCCATGACAGTAGACCCCTTACCCACTACCAAAATTGCCCAGGCATAAACCCAACACACCATTCTATAAAATTTTGATTAAAAATAGACAAATACATTATGCATTATGATTTATTGCATATGGAGAATCTTCGTTCTCTCATGGCTATTGAGCATTGGAGTGTCAGCACTCAGGTCCAGAAGAAATTCCTAGTAACTTTTTTTATATATATAAACAGAAAGCTTACATCCACCATGAGCTTGAAAGGCAAGTCTTCCTCTCTGGAGAGTTCAGAAACTTGTATCTAAACAGAAATTTAGGCACCATCTCTAGAAATCATCTACCTTGTTCATAGTATCAGGACAAAAACTTGCCAATGATGGATTAAAAAAGGACTTTTCTGCCTCACATGCTCAAATAGCCTTGTATCTGTCATACTGGAAATAGCTCTCAGCAAGGCTCACTCATCATACAAACTCTTTCTATACCAATATCTAACCTGTTTAATTACCCACTGCAGAATGACTTGTCTGCCATCACACAAACCTGCTCAACTCAACCAGCATAGATGTACTAGCACTCTCTTGGGCACTTTCTAGGAATCCCACCAGTGCCTAGCTGGGTTTCTGCGTTTATGGGACCTATGAGCACAGGCTGGTGGCTCTGACTGGTATGTACTGAAGCTGGGAGCTTGGTCACACTCAATCAGTCCTACAATGTAGTTTGTGCAGTTGTCCCACTGCCTGCAGTAGGTTTTGACATCTTCACAGTAATTCAAATGAAGCTGCTAATTTCTGGGAGAAAAATGACAAAGCCTCTTTCACTAGCAAGCTATCAAAAGCAGCTTCTTTGATTACCAAGTCAAGAAATTGAATCCATTTCCCTGCAGCAATTTTTGTATTCTGCTGGTGTTTCTAAGATTTCTCATCTCCTGACACACTGAGACATTCATCTTCAGTTACAGATAAAACCCATAGGTTTGCAAAAAAGTCAGAAAAATTGTCCTCATCTGCTGCCTGTGATACAGTCAAATGTTTCAACCCAACAGCTCCAGATATCTCTTCTCTTCTGTAGTGTTTGCTCAAGTATGTCCACTTCTCCCTAGTTCTTTGCTCATTTCATGGTGTTTCTCGGCTAGTGGCTGTCTGAGGAGGGCTTCACTGTGCACTTGCATCAATACAAACACCAAGAGCCTTCAAGGTGATCTGTGAAGTGGCTGTTAAACAACAGTGCAGCTGTAGGAAAAGGGGGGGGGGGAACAAAAGTAGTACCAGCATGGCAGACTGACCCCATACACCTCACGGAAACACATCAACAAAACCACAAGGGGGTACAAGAATAGCAAGTTTAACACGGAGCCACAGGATACTGCCAGTGGGGAAAACACTGAGACAAATATATTTTTCAGAGAGGGGAAAGAAAAAAAAAAAAAAAAAAAAAAAAACAAAAAAAAAAAAAAAAAAACCAACCAAACCCAAAAAATAAAAGCATTGTAATTCTGTGCAAAAATCTGAAGTGGAATATACCTTCTAGCTGTTGATTGTTTTTTCCTGAGCTGCTGAACAGAATAATTTTTATGGAAAAACACAGCAAAGATGTGAAGAAAACATATTAGGAAATCAGAATACATTTGTCAATCTAAATCACTGAGCTTTAAAAATTACCAAATGCAAACAGCATCAGTAGCATAATCCACACACGCCCACAGGGACCAGATCCTTGGGGTGCCAGGGAGGGCACGGGAGGGGAGGGAGGCATTTTGGGCTCATAGGCTCTGGCTCCCAGTGCCAATCCTGCTCTGAGCATCTCATCACGGACCTGCTGGCTGGCAGCTGCCTCCTCCCTGGGTGAGAGCATTCCCCCAGCCCTGCTGAGCTCCTGCCTACGTGCTTCAGTTCTGGCTTGGGCAGGGAAAAACCAAACCATACTATGCTTGAGAGGAGCAGGGCCCTCATATGGGAGGAGATTGCACACTTCTATAATCCCAATGGATGAAGAAGACCTGAATTAGCAGGATTTTTTTTCAAGCTATCTGCCCAAGCACTTTGAACAATCATCATTTAGTGCATCCAAATCACACCCCTGCAAACCAACCAACAGTCTTTAGCTCAGGGGTCTTTTAGGGGCATTAGCTGCATGCAGACATATTTATATTTCTGTATTTCTACACTTCTATCACACACTCAGCTGCTCAGGCTGCTGTTAAGTGTCACAAATCCTGTCTGTTTGCCTGAGGTTGGCCCTGGCAGGAAGAAGCAGCTCAACTCTGTTCAGCTGCAGTCACACAGCACAGTTCTGGGGACAAGACTGCGGTTCCAGTAAATTTCCCTAATCTAACAGGGACAAATAACACTCCTAGACATTGGCCTCTTGCCTACCTGACTCTGACAGTTTTGTGACTGTATCCCGGGGTGACTCTGATCTGGACTGACAGGCACACTTTTTATCTGTAAAAGAGAATATATTTCATTCATATTGAAAATGTGTAGCACCATGAGTAGGAAGCACATTGTGTATTCCCGAGAACTGGAAAGTAACGCAGCCTTTTCTGGCTCTCCAAAATCCCCCAGGTAATTAAACATCATTTCAGACTCAGTTGAACAATGGATGGTCTGAATTAACTGCATCAATAAGAAAACAATTTCATGTCACTGGCACAGCCCATTGCATGGACACTGCCATCAGCTGGAGAACTATGTTTTGGTTTCACCGTAGTTGGGCAGAAGACTAAGCCAATCTAGTCAAGGTGTGAGGTGGGTGCTGTAAACGAGGTGCTGATGCTGTCTGACATTGCACCCAATACCACTGCTGGAAGACTTTGCTTTGATATGAGGATTTCTTTCCAAGTCAAGCATCCCTAATTCCTGACTGGAGATTGTTGTAAGAAGGGATAGTGAACACACAGTGTGTTTTACGATCTACAGAACCCTTCAGCCCAGCTCTCTAGCATGTTCTTCCCAATATCCCTCTTCACACGGCAAAGCAACAGCTGTACCTAGCACCAGTCAAGAATCCACTCTGCAGTGGGCAAAGGAGTTGCCTGTTCCTTTTCCCCTACAGCAGCTAGGAAATTGTGTATCTGATAGGAAAAAAAAAAATATATATATATATAATTCTTAAAATATGCCTTTCCTTTTGGAAAAAGGCTCTTGTTGAATTTTTTTTTTTTTTTGTAAGACGTTGGATCTACTCACCTTCAGAATGTGACTCTGCAAGATCCTTTGGCCAGACAGACATTGGATGTTGCCAGGCTACAGACAAGCATGATTCTTGTAGACCAAACACGGTGGTGTTTTAGTGGCCTCAAGCTACTTGACTTATCAGCAGCTAAGCTGTTTTCTCTGTGGGTCCCACATACAGCCGAGCACTCTGCTTTCCTGGCACAAGTGGGCAGCCTCATCCTTCTCAATTTTGTGAGCTGTAAGAGCCTCAAAACAGCATTCTCTTTAAAGGGGATCAGTCAAGGAGAGTGCTGCTAATTATCTTGGGTAGAGGATCCTTTAGGTCTTTGCCAGTTTTTATCAAAGCATAAAAAGCAATTATTAAAATTAATGCAATTTACCATGTGTTCTACTTCTAGCAAAGCTATTTTTGGCAAGGGTTGCCATCTGTCCTATTCAGCAAGATCAGCCATAGACTTTTGCTCTCTATTCCACTTCCCACAGTGCTCATGTGGAGCAAGGCAAACACATGCCTTTTTGCAGAATCAAGTACCTCAACTGCAGCGTCTAGCTTACCTGAAAATTGCCATCACCTGGTGGTGAGTGTCCTCTGCATGACAAGTACTTTTTCTTCTTTCCCTGTTGCTCTCTGCTGGCACTGTGGATGGCCCTGGATAGCATCTGGGTAAGTGTTGCACCCTCTGCCCTGAGCAGGTGGCTAGTGGGCAAGGCTGTGGGGGCAACCGGCCGACCCATCTTCAGGGTGACAAAAATCAGCTTCTCTCTGTATTTTGAACTGTTCTACAGCCTGTCTAACCTGAAACAAGTAGAAGTTGGTTCATTTACAATTTTATAGAACTGAGGGTAAACCAGCATAAGGCTATTAAATGTAGGGAATCAAGACCTGTCTCCAGGATAGTGTCCGTGGGCCCACAGACATTCAAAGTGTTCTTGTGATATGTCTCTGGAAACCTGTCACCAACACCTGTATAAACTGGAACATAGCAGGCACAATTGTCCAGAGTGAAAGCAAACAAAGCTTCTGAGTGACTGGAGTGCTGGGGATGGTTTCTTGTTTGCCATCCCCTTGCGGTTCTTTGGCAGCAGCATCCTCTGCACTGAGCTCTCTCCCCCGTACAAACGAAAGCGAACCCTGCAAAGGAACTAGCAAAGGCAGCTCAGTCTGTCCTTTGTGCCATTCATCTGAAGTTGTGTGGTGAAAGAAGTTGGGTAGATGAAGGAGACTATTCTAATGTGACATACTGAAATCATAGTGGTGAGCTAGTTTTTTTTCATTGGAAAATAAAAAAAAAAAATAAAATCAAAAACTCACCTGTATTTTCACTTGTCCACTGAGCACAGTAAGAGGGAGGAAGGGGAGTCCAGATGTGATGCTGTCACTAAGACACCTACTTACTGGTTTCAGACTAGCTACTTATTAGCACTTTAAAATGAAGAAAGGTGTAATAGATTGAGTGAGGAGGAGTGATAATGACATATTTAAGAATGGAAACCTATTAAAAGATATATATTAAATGCCAAATAGACGCCTGCCTAGTGTAAAAAAATAAATCTGGGATATAATCCCTAAGGAGGTGATTAATACATAAAGAGAGAAATCTGACTCAAAGTCTTTAGAGTCAGGCTGTCTGATGGCTGGATCCCACGGCATCCATGCTTGGCAGCACAACAGGGTATTGCTTTCCACTTGCCGTACTTCCTGAATAAAGGAACCTGAGTGACAAATTTGGCAGCAAATTAGTTTGGATTTAAAGCCATTAGTATCCCTACCTGGTGGGAGACAAATGTTGGAGGAGCAGTTACCAGACAAGTTGTCTGGAGGAAGAATTTAGTCAAAGCCACCTTAAAGTTGCTACTATTCACCCCTGCTGCAGTGCTGCTCCATGCGTTGAAGTACAATGATTCCTCCTGCAGACGGACTCTCTGCATTGCGTTGTGCTTGGATCAAAATGAATTCTCAAAATAACGCCCGACTATGTTCATCTCAACATATTCATCACTGCAACATTAAGGCTAGAAATGCTGCTCTCCGGAAATGATGTTCTCTTTGTAACCCAGGTCCACAACAGTCTCCTGGCCAGATGGCCTTACTCCGCTCAGAGGCACTGCCCTCTCCTTGGATAGCCTTTTCTGATTCCTTCCGGAGAGAAATGGTGTTTATCATCATACTCAGTGCAAATTCTTCACATTTCATTCTCTCTCCCAGGCATTAAACTCAATAAAAGATCCTTGCCTCTTTTAGATATTTAAAAGCTGACATTCATGATTTAAAGTTAACTAAACAGAAGATTCCAGGCCGAATTCTGTTCTCACAAATAGCAGTGAAACTCTGATATTAAAGTTTGATGAGCTTCACTGTGTAGTAACAGGAGCGAGGGCTCCTTTCAGTCCAAAGGAGTCGCTCATGTGTTAAGTGCAAAGAGCATCTGGCACTCTATCAATTAGATCAGTAGAGTAACTCCATGTGCATGGCAGTGATTGAGAATATTTTCATGGAATACTGTGTATATTATCCTCCCCTTTTGGATTACATTTAAAAAATAAAAATAAGCAACTTGCTGCACTGTGATAACCACAGGTTTTATCATTCTGTTCTGATCCCAGAAAAACACGCACATTTCCATTTTACATTTGCGTGCATACATGTGCATGGGCATGTGTGCCTCATCGAATCATTTAGGTTGGAAAAGACCTTTAAGATATCTCTTAATATGTCTCTGCATGTTATAAATATATGTATAATATCTCACTACATGAAAGGAAAATTCCAGCTAAGGTTTTATCTTCATGGGGAGTAGAAAAATCTCAGTCCCCAGATGGTAGACATGCTCTCTAACCAACTGCATTCCTCTTCTCACCTGATGCTTTTCGGATTTGTGCAGTAATTGTGCATATATTGCTATATAGAAAGAATACCAACAGGCTAGCTGAAAATGTATGCATTGCGTAAGAACACATGCGTATGTCAGAAGGTGATAAATACTTCAAATTTTCTCTCCAATCTGAATCCTTTTTTAGTTGTTATTGCTCAATGCACAAATGTAAGTTAAATTCACAAATAGAAATCCCAAAGATACGTCCAGTATAGGATAGCCTATTAAGAATGGCATTGGCAATACATTACGCTGGGAAACATACACAATGGTTCCTCTGCATGGCTCATATCTCTACAATACCACAAAGAAACCTCGTGGTCCATTCCTCATTGTGCAGGCTTTATCAATCCCTTCTGGGGAGGAAAGCACTCATTGTAGCTCCCTAAGCTTTGCAACTCTCTGAATATGATGCAAATAGGGACCCAATTCCCATCTTATATGCATTAGTTAACTTAGTTTACAACTTCAGTGGAGCTATTCCTAATTTGTGATAGATCAGGCCTACATATCAATATTACAGCATGGGTTTTTTAATGATGCAATGCCAAATTTCACAAAATTCTGGGCACTACTGCCTACCATAACAATCATAACATCTGGCAGGCTCACACCCAAGTCCACTGTACACCATTTTGTTGTAAAGAAGATTGTTTGAAATCAGTCTCTTGCTTTCACTAATGAAACAGATAGGAAGAAAAATGAGTGATCAGAAATAATTGCAATTTGCAAAGTAAATGACACCATTAACTGCTCCAGAAATCAATAATCAGACACAAAAAGAAAATCAGTTGAGAGAATGATAGAAGCAAAAATAAATCTCTTGGGCATCTTGCTACTCTGGGGATTTTAATTTTGAGTTTTCCACTCCCAGCAATCCATTCTTATTGCCCATCCATCAACCTCGTGATGAATATAAAGGACTCCAGTATGAAATGGTGGAAGATTGCTGGGTTGGTAGAACAATGGAAAGGGAATCTTTCAGATTTGGAGGGGGTTGGGTAAATCACATATGACAGTTTAGAAAAGCTTGTCTCTGCTTTTGCTTTCTTCCCCTAACATCTCTTTTTAATAGCATTGGCAGCCCAGTAACTATTTCAAAGGTAACCAAAATCATACTCATGGGCAAATCACCTGGACATCTCCTCCTGATTGACTCTAACAACTGACATAATTTTTAATAGAAGCACAACATGATTTATGCCTTTGCTTATTGGTATAGTTTTAAGCAGGGACAAAGTGGTTGTTTAATCTTACTCCCATGTTAGAGGCATTTATCTTCCACCCTTTTGTATTTACTATTTACATCTTCATAAGAATGCCGACACTGTAGCCTTTGCTATTAGCAGTACTCCTTGATTTAATAGCACTTATGAATATATTTGGGGGTTTATTAATGGACATTGTGAGTTCTTCTGTGTGCCTGCTTATGACAGGTTATCTGCTATGGATTTTGAACAGGAGGGAGTTAAGTGAGGGAGGGGGGAGGGGCACAGTCAAGCAGAAAGCCTACATGAAAAACATCACAACCACTACTGTAGTCACATAGGCAGTTGCAGAATTTGAGACTTCTACATCAAAAGAGGGTGGTGAGTTAAAATGCCCAACCTGCAGGAAGGGAGAGGTGGGATGTGCAGAGAAAAAAGGGTGTTTTCAGCAAGTACAGCTGACTCAGACTGTGAGGCGGACCCTGTTGCAAGTAGACACTATCATGGTCTCTGGGGCACTCCACATCCAGGCTCCTGTGAAGATAGCTGGTGGAAGTACTATGTAGAACAACTCATCATTTGAAATTTAGGAAATTCCTGAAATTTAGTGCACTTATTGGCATATTGAGGCTACTTATGGAGGAGGCATTTACTTGGTTGGTGCGGGCGTTGGTTAATTGCATCTCCATAACCCCATGGCTCTTAGTGATCTCACTAGAAACTGTCCAAATCACTACTTCACTCTGCAAAGGAACGCACTGATCTGTGTCACTTGGAAGGGGTGACAGATCAGAGAAAAATTCTCAGCACGTGCAATTTTACCCAGAAACCTGGAAGTTTCACCCTAGGTAACAAGGACAGTTCTTGCAGTTGTACACTGTCACCAGTGCAAGAGCAATCAACTGGTCAGGCACCACTGGGACTGGAGAAGAAGTACTAGCATCACTAAGAAAAAAAACTCCCGGGGTTGACTGCACACTTCCCACGCCTCACTACAGTGTTGTACTTGCCACCGTAGAGCATGTGGAGGGAAAGAGGAGCAAGAAGACAAACTGCAAAGCAGGCCTGCACAGAAACCTTGCAAGATCAATCTTTTATGCTTGCAAATATTGGCTTCATCTTTGGAATAAACAAGGGCACATGCAACTATGAGTATCTTGTATGGATAATTATTGCCATTTGTGTTAGCAATTATCAAGTGTCATATATGGCTATTTTATATCCTTAAACTTGGTTGGTTCAATGTGTAATCTTCATCTCCCTATGCATTTAAGACCTGTAATGCTCAGTTATGTTTTTATATCTGTGGTAGTTCACCAGTCAAAACATGTTATACCGTGAACAAATCTTTCCATTTCAATTCCACTACCACCAGCACCTTCCCCCCCCCAGTACCCAGTCATGTTTGAATGATCTTTCCAGATTAAAAACTAAAAACGAAGAGATAGGTGGAATTTATTTGAAATTTCTCCTTGTTGGGCCCTGTCACTTTAGTTGCAGCACTCTGAATTTCCCCCTCATTTGGATTTGAAAAGTGGTTTCGAGGCTGAACACATTTTCTTTGGATGATTTGCCTTCACATTCAGAGGCTGATCTCCAAAGAGCATTATTAACTGCAATAATACATAATCTAGGATATTTCCAATTGCACACACAAAGATGGCTTAAATCCCTGAATAGCAGAGAATACCTGCAGAAGGAATTCCTACATTCCAAAGGACAGGTAAAAGTTTCCCTACGTTCAGCAAAACATTTTTTTCCTTTTTACACTGAAGCTGATTTTCCTTCCATGAGCATGAAAATGTTAATTTTATGAAAGAATTCAGTGGGCAACTTGCATCACTATAAACACAGACGGTCTTCAGTCATGATGACCAAAACAAGTTTCTGGGAGAGGTTAGTTAATGCTGCCTGGTATGAGCTTCTACCAAAACTGGTGCAGGTTGTGGTCCTTTCCGAGACCTACTACATGACGTGCGCCAGCACTGAGATTTTAGCAAACCGGGTGAGCAGAACTGGAATAAGATACCAGGAATGGTTTAGGATAGCAGCAAAGGTGTCGCCACCGTGTCACCATGGTACCTTTGAGCTTCTATACTGATATGAATATTTCCCCCCTTTTGTGTTATATTTTATTTTGTAGCGTTGATCCCATTTACCTGTTGGAGTGAGTGCATGTTGTTCCTTGATCATACCACTGGGATCCAGGTTAAAACACTGGCCTTGACATACAACAGTTAAGCCACCGTTTATAAAGATACAGTGTAGCAAATCTTTATTTTTTGAGTTGATTGAATTCAAAACACTTCTCTAGAATACTTTTCTTTTTTAACAGTTAAAGTATAAGCAAGAACAAAACAGATGCAGATAGAAATGATCAGAAACAGTATGGAACTTGGCAGAGCATTCGAGCACTCATCTGTTCGGCATGTGCCCTTTTCCACGTTTCTCCTGCTCACTGGCTGGTAAAGGGTTGCCCTTTCTCACAGAGTGCCTTTTCCACAGCCAACCCGTTGAATTTAGCTACTTTGTTCCCAGTGTCTGCAGAACATTTTCCTTGTGTGCCATCCTTATTTGCTTTTCTCCAATTTTTGCCTATCTTAGTGCTGCAGCAATGGTGCACACATAAAATGGGCATGCACGTTATGCTGTACATCTTTAAGGCTCGGTATGAACATTAACTAATTAGTTGGTGAGGAAAATTGCTGTGGGCAGGCTGTTTCAAATGGCAGAAACTGCAGGGGATACAGCTCGAACACTAACTGCAGGTCTGAATGTGTAAAGGCTCAAAGAGAACGGGGAGGGGAAGCAAACAGGCTGAAAGTCTGGAGCAAGCCTGAGAGAGGGCTTCAAAATTACAAATAAATTTAACACATGAAGCTTGGCAGCAGCTCACATAGGTACAATGGTTATATTAAGAATGCCTGTCAATCTCAACTGTTAGCCTTTAGCATGGCGAGATTACATTATAACATAAATGCTACCCAAGCCTTAATTACAGCGAATCAATGCTTTGTTACACCACTTCAGGAAAACTCAAGCCCTCTTGTAAAAAGAGGTTTCTACATCTTTAACTCTGCTCCAGAATACTGAGACCTCCAGTGCAGAATTTAAGAGCCCCTTGGTTTCCCATTCTTATTTTCCTTGGAGAATATTATTTTTCTTGGGAACTAAGGATAATCTGGTAACTAAAACACTGGTCTGGCATTCAAGGTCCCAGATTATGTTCCCAGATAACATACAAACTACACTGACAACCCAGCACCAGCACTTGCCTTGTTCTCTCTATTCTGCTTACTGAGGCTGTGAATTTTTGTGGCTGTCTTCTCTGGGAGAAAGTCTGCATGAGTTGAGAGTGAATGAGCATTCTTGGAAATACGCATGAGGATAAAACTGTCAATAAGAAGGTAAACACGGTTGGTGTGGTAGGACAGTGCTTTAAAAATCAGGCTTATCACAGCTGGAGCGAGGAACTGAGAGTGTGCTTGATGCCAGTAAGTCACCCTGCATCACTATGGCTTGACAGACCATGATAGGTTTGTGCCTATCTGAAGGTAAGAGATTTGCTGTCTTGCCAGCGTGTAACACGGCCGTTGCAATGGAGGGTTACGCACATCCTGATGCCACGAAAACTGCCTGTATTGGGGATGACTAAATACAACACCTCAAGGGCCCAGCTACAGGCCGAGACAGACCCATCACTCTTGGCACAATTTTCCTTTTTTTCCTGCCCAGACGAAAGAGCAGTGCTAAAAGCCCTTTCCTGGGGGGTGAAGAGAGTGATGAGATAGGAACATAAACCTCCAGATGTGCTCAGCTGCCTTCTTGGGTCTTGAGGGGAAGCCCTTAGCTGAGGGAACTGGCTAGCTTGTGTCAGTGCCAGATAAAGAATTTTTTTTAAGACAGAGCATTAGAGGGGAAAAAAAAAAAAAGGCAGGGGGTGGGGTGGGGGAGAGAAAGGGAGGGATATTTACAAGTGCAGGAAATGGAAGCTTTATCGGGAGTTTTCTGGGGAGATAAGGAGCTGGGCTGGCCCATCTCTACACCGTGTGGACACACTCGCTGCCTTTGAGTCTCTCAGGAAAGAGCAAAAGGAGCTGCTGACATTTCTGCTTAAAAGGAAGAATCAATGAATCTTTGTTTCCCACTGACTGCTTGTTTGACCTTATTGTGTTGGGGAACAGAAAAGAAAGAATAGAGAACGGGAGAGGGGAGAGGGGATTCATGTTAATAAAATCCAAGACAAGATCACAGCCCTCTGATCATCACTGGAGATGCTATTATTTGGTTGTTGTCCTATTTGCCACTGTTGCTCATTTATGATTCTTGCCTTGCTGTAATAAGTCACAGTCTTTCCACCCATCATCCCTGTATTGACAGGCAAATGTCACCCACGTTTGATTGACGTCCATTGCTTCTGAATACAGAAGTATGATTTAGGAATCAATTCTGTTTGTTTATTTAAATAGTTCTTTGTGTACCTTGTATATCTGTAATCAGGACAAGTTCCTTAATATTTTCTCGGGAGAAATGCCACTAATATTGCACATTCACCTTCTCACTTAGTCACAGAGATTCCCACCAGCCCTTAAGGGAGGAGAAACCTTACACACACACGAAGGGAAAAAAAAAAAAAAAAAAAAAAAAAAGACAAAAGACAACCCCCCCCGACTACACAAACCGCTTTACTGCCCCCGAGTTAAGGCAGAGAGACCTTTATCTCAGGTCCAGCCATCTGCTGATCTGCATATGTCCCGCACTTCCTTCGGCTTCTAAACAAAAGGAAACTTCCCCTCGGTGTCAGTTTGCGAGCAAAGCGGTGGCTGGCTTTGACACCGGGAAACGCTGCAGCCGGTGATGAGTGTGTCAGTTTTAATTCACAGAAAGAACTGCTTCCTTCTCTGCTTTTACGGTTGTAATCGGGGAGTGGGGAAGAGGGAGATTCGAAATCGTGAGAGATGGTAATCTCTATTACTGTGCTAGGTGGGAGGTATATTTTCAAGTAACTTCCACTTGGACAATCGGTACCTGTAAAGCATCCCTACATTTAAAGCGGTATTTCCCAGAAAACACTGATATGGCAGGGTGGCCTCAGGGAAGCGTTAAGCAGGAGGTGGATTGACCTTTTAACTCTCGATCGGTGACCTGAAGGGTACCCAGAGGCACATCTCTTCCTTTTGGTCTCCACCAGAAAGAGCTGTCATCGAAAGGCGCAGCTAGTGAGTGAGGCTCACGATTTCACTGTTCATTCGTTTGCGGGAGGGGTGGGGGAGGGAGAAAGGGAAAAAAAATATATATTTCCCACACTGCCAGAGTAATGCCAAACTCTCTGTGAGTGGGAAGAGCAGAGCAGATGCTGGAATGAGATGCCAAAGCATCTCCCCTTTCCCCTGCGCTTTTGGGTGCCTATAAATTGCTCCAGAGCGCTCGTCAGCCTCCTCCTCTCCTGGCAGGTGGCACCCGGGCAGGATCCCGCTCTCCCTCCGGCTCCGGCTTCAGCTCCGGCTTCGTCTCCGGCTCCGACTTCGGCTTCGGCGCGGTGCTGCGACGCGGGCTCTCGGCGGCGGGCACCGGGGCGACCGCGGGGCGGCCGGGAGGTGCGTCCCCGCTGAGGACTGTCGTCTCTGCGAAAAAAAAAAAAAAAAAGAGAGAGAGAGAGCGGGGAAAGGAAAAAAAGAAATACAGTTTGTGCCATCACTATTACAAATGTAATAACCGCGGATGTAAATATAGGTACGAATTGGG
>JAAGNO010007049.1:5492-39570 GCA_033439905.1 Ceryle rudis
GACACATCTAAGGGAGAACTAATTTACAAAACTATATTGATTAGCCAGATTAAAAATTGAACATATTTATTTTAAATAAATAAATGTCCTACATATATTTGCAGGGTATGGATATTTTTTTTCAAAACTTTGGAAAAGTTTTTGCATCAGAAAGTTAGTGGTCATATTAAGTAACCTTCCTTGAAATTGTGCTAAGTAGCATCATTTTGCTTAAGTATTTTATTTTTGTGGTTGTTGATTACCTTCCACGATTTCATGACTTGCTTTAACAACGCTTCCAGGCCAAATGATTTACGAATTCCCAAAGAGTCTCTTTTATTGCCTTTCATAAAAACATAACACTAAGCTTCCTTCCGCTTTCCTTCTAGAAAAAATCTGAAGCTTTCCCAGTTTTTTCAAGAATTATTTAAAAATTAATATAAATAGTTCGTGGAGCTCTCCAGCATATTCCTTAGATGTTCTGTGGTGCATGTTATCTAGTTTGGCTCATTAGAGTCTTTAATGACTTGATATTTGTTATCCTCCCTGTTATGAATATTAAGTTTTCCATTACCGAGCTAAAAGATGAGCTTCTTACATGAAATGTATTTAAAGACGTATGAGTTCTTATGTGCAAACTTGGAGATACTCTGTACCTGCTGAGTACAGAGCTTCTTTTGCCCCATGCTAGCTGCAGACAGAAGTCAGCCCTAACTAAATAAAAATCAGTAGTTACTGCAGTCAATTTACACTTCAATTTTAAATGCAAAGAGACTCTTGAATCCCACTGCTATTTAAAACCAAAGCAAACCAGGTCATTGATTAAGCATCGTATTTAACAATTATCTTCAGGGGAAAAAAAACTAAACTTCCTTCGTACAGGGATTCCCAAATTTGAAAGTTATAGCTCAAGTATATATACAAGGAAGGAGACAAGTCCAGCAAAATTTAATACAGATTGTATCTATTCATCCTACTTTACACTTAAATGCACATAGGGAGGCATGCAGAAAATTCATGTCATCCTAAAGGCTAGTATTTTCTTGTGAAGTCAGTAACATTATTATGACATCTACAATCAGATTAATTTGCCACTTTCCCGAACAAAATGGAATCCTAGGTTCCTGCATTACACCGTACTGCAGACATACTTTCATTCTTTTGTACTTAAAAGAGACAAACAAAAATACCTTTTCTGACCTATTCCAGTAAAAGTGTGTGTTTGGTTGCTTTTAGTGCCAGGAGTCAAAATATTATGAAATGTGGACTTTGAAACTGCAGTATTGCATTGCACAGCCAGAGTTAACTGTGCTTTAAAATCAGCACTGTCTGGATCACAGATATGGGATCTCAGCATAAAAATAACGGAGAGTTCATTGGGCTGGTTTGGTTGACCTCGTGCCCTTCCTTGAACTGCAGTTAAGACTGCACTCTGGCCTAAGACTAAATGACTACTGAGAATACTAATGAAAAATGGTATGAGTAACTCACGATGCTATTACGTCAACTTAAAAAAAGTAAGTTATATTCTCTCTGTACAATTCTGTATCCTTCGTGTTCTATCTGAGCATTCCTAGCCTATAATACGAGAAGTTATTTTCCTCATCTCCGTAAGCGTACTTACACCCCTTTTCTTACACCTCCCTCAGTGGAAACCCTGAGAGCTGTTGTTACACCAGTGGTGGATGCTGGCATGCTCCAAGGTATACTTGTCTCTACAGATCTGTCATTCTTCTAGGGACCCACTTCCAAGGTTTTCCATATGTTTTGTTCGTTTGTTTTGTCTTCTTGCAACATCTGTTAGTGTTTTGATAGAAGCAGAAGAGAGTGTGTTTGCCTTCATTTGCCAGTACCAGTAAGCTGTGATAAAGACACATTCTACTCAGGTGCATACATTTAAAAATAACTCTACGTCTTCCATCTTCCATTAGAGTATAATCAGTAAAAGTCTTTTAAATTATGAAGTTTGTGGGGTTTTGGTCACCTTCAGTTGGAGGCTAGGTATGCTATCTATGCAGTAGCGGTGAGAAATAATCACTGGGATGTGGCAGCTTTATTAAGGAGAGGACTTTACTCTTCTTCAAAACCATTAGCCCAGTGTCTTGCTTACACCTGGTGGTTCCTGAGAACATTGGCAGACTGGGCAGAAGGCACTAGCTTCTGAGATCCTAACAAGTCTTCAAGTTGTTTTGGGTCACGTGGTCATGGTGAGAATTTGAGTCTCATGGTCTCTGTCTTAGGTTTTTATGTCTGCTTTCCTTGGGGGAGCATAGCACTGTTGGATGCACTCCAGGCTAAAGAACTTCTCCTGACCCTCTCATCATTTTCTCAAGTTTTCATATATTTGATTTACTGCTGTAGCTCTTGCCTCTGGGTCATCTAATCTTTCAGTCATTAACTTACTTCCTCTGGCAATAATATAGCCATTTAAAAACTGGGGATTCTGGCTTGGGAAATAGCAGTGGATGACACATTTCTCTTTAAAATAAAGGACTGAACTGAAGGACTTGTGTCTCATCTAGAAAGCATGGTGCAGCTTGTTCTTAATACCATAGGTTAGGTAACATTAAACATCAAGCCTGAGGGAAGCCTAAGTGTGCATTGACATCACCTATGCATTTTTTGTGTATGCACCCACTCGTAGAGACTCCAATTCAAGTCTTGATTTTCTAATCACTTTAAGCCACTAAATAAGTAGCTATACTTGCTGTTACACAACAGCTTAAACTAATTCAGGTCAACATTGTGCTGGTTCCACCTTTCCCCTTCCCTCCATATGACGCAATCTGATATTCTCTTTACCGGACACCTGTATAATCCATGCAGAGCCAGTTCAGGGAGCTGACTAACAGGGTGAGCATTGGGGTTTTTTTTCCAAGGCAGGTATGCTGGTTCAGTGTAGAACCAGCACCCATGTGATGGACAAACTGATAATTCAGGCTGTGGTAATGCTGATTTAGATTATCGTAACTGGTTTGGAAATGCATGAATGGCTAAGCTGATCTAATAGCTTGCTGCTGGGTGGAAGGAAGGAGTAGTATTGGCCACTGATAGCAAAGCTCCGGAGTCTGCCTCAGGTGTCATTTAAAGCCATTCAAACTAGAATGCTATTAGATGACATAGTTGCCAAATTATGTCTGTTGAATGATATAAACTGAAAATGAAAGGGGCTTTCAAAGCTGCTCGAACAGCAGGTTTAAGACAAGGTGAAATGTGAATTTGCTCAGATACTATTTAGCAACATCTTTAATTTCTTGAAGTACAGTTTAATATATCTTCGACTTGGAAGTAGGAGAAACTAACTTGTGTTAACAATTGGTTATTTTAAATAGTGAGAAAAAAATCCACCTACTGCATCATTTAGCATCTGAATTGGTATTCAGAAGTAAGAATCAGTGGTGCAGGTTGCTCTTCGGGGTAATATTAAGAGTGTCCCTGAAAAAACCTATCTTTAAGAAGAGGCAAAACTGAAGTGTATTTCACCTGTGCATTAAGAGTTTCATATTCCTACTCAGTATATACGTTATTAGAGAGGATAGTGTAAGAAGGGAAAGATAGATCATGGCAGGAGACATTTAGGGTAGGAAGTGGTTGAGTGTAGCTGTAGGCAACAACAGCAATGGGTAGAGACATGCGTAGGGGAAATTAGAAATGGAAGATGCAGAAAAGTTTAACAGAATTCAATAGATGAAAAGTGACTGTAGGCAAATAAAGTGGAAAGTGAAGCAAGCAAACAGTATCCAGGACAAACTTAAATGCAGATGAGTCAGAACAATCTGACACACCAGAGGATGCCACAGCTGCAATATCAAAGCCAAAATGATATTCCTGTCTTTGCCTTATTTCAGAAAGCAGGCAGTCTTTAAAGAGAAACAAGTACACCAGAAAAGCGCAGGCTTTCGAAATGCTGCTTTGACTGTTGTTGTCAGGGCCCTGAGAGCACTGACAGGCCTTGGTGCCCTGACCAGCCTCACCTGGGGCCTTCTCCCACACCCATGGGCCCAGGCCCTATTTAAACTCAGCCTTCAGCCATTGTCTCACTCGTGCTGTTAGGGGTGCTGTTTTGTGCCTTAGCTATGACTGTGCTGTGCCTGGCTGTGTGGGTCCTGCAGAGCTGCTCCCAGACCTATGGGCTGATGTCCTGGCCTCAGACTGACCCTGTGGATCTGACTGTCACTAGGCTGTGTCTGATGCTGGGTGCTGTCACTAGCCCTGGCCCTTATGTGAGGGTTCACTTCCTGATTTGACCTTAGACCTGTGTTGACATCCTGGATTTGCCTGATGATCTGGGCTCTTGGATGAACCTGCCCTGTGCCCTTGCCCAGCCCTTGGTGCACAATGCCCTTGCCCTATCAGCTGTGCCTCTGTTACTGGCTTCTTGTCCCGTGAGCAGCACCCAGCCCTTGCTGTGTCTTGACAATTGCTTTATTGGATGGAATATGGTAGGATCAAGGAAAATCACCAATTTCCATTTTATTTATTCTTTCAAAGTAGTAGGTTGGCAGAGAGGAATCTATCCATTTCTAGAAGTAAATTGCTTTAATAATTTTTAATTTTTCCAATAATTCCTTGCGTAATAAAATAAGGAAAAAAAAAAATCATATTAGTTCAGGGTGACTTTCCAAAAATACTGGTATTCATTTAAAATAATTGCCTCTTCCAGGTCAACAGCTCTGCTAAAAGGAGCTGGTTTTTTAAGGACAGTATATGTGTCCTGGTATGTTGCAATAACTGGAGGAATCTAGTGGTGGACATTTGCAGAGCAGTAGGAAGTAATGGTACTACTGTAACCCCCGATCTCAAATCAGAGTTTGCAAGTACAGAGCTTTTTGATGGTTTGCCTGGTATTTGAAGCTGTATTCTTAATATCTGTAGAGATTTCAGCTGGAACTTCATAATAGATATTAACGTGTTAACTCTTTAAGCTCAAGTCACACTAATTTGGAGTAACTTTAGATCTTGAAACGTATTTCATTCAAGTTATACAGAACTCTCTTTGCCAATGATTCACTTCTATAGTCTGCTCTATTCTGCTTGTAATGTATGATTTTTCAGCAAGAAAGACTTTAGCCTTTGGAAATACTATTTCCTTGTAAAAAGCTTATATTAATTTGTTCTTTGTTTTGTTAGAATAGGTAGCCTTGGTAGTACATCCTGTTTTCTTCCCTGTGTTTATAGTATATCTAGTTTCTAAAGGAAGTGTGCCTGACTTTGAGTTAAATGCTTAATGAAATTGTTCTTCGATGGATTAAGATATGTTCAGTGTCTTTTCTATTGCTTCTAATTACACAATGCAAAAAAAAAATCTCCATTCCCCAGAACAGATTTTTCTGCTCAGCTTCTTCTGTGCAAATGATACATCAGAATGTCCTATTAATTCGTCTGCATTAAAGTGAAGATAAATGGTACAGCAATACCAGAGGCATCCACCATGACCCTAGTCTTTTGCTGGGTGTGCACGCTAAGATAGGACATGGGACTACAACTACAATAACTGATACGTGTCCTTAAGTATTGGTTTTATAAGTAGTGATTGGTGAAATCATTTTCATTAGCTGCTATTGTTGCTGACATTGCATGTGCCAGGACTTCCAAGTATCACTTCTAGGCTTACGTTTGCTCTCTTGCTCAGTAGCTATATAGATCTAGTGGTAGATTTATCAGTAGTCTGACCTCAGCAGCTGATCACAGGCATCCTCCTCTTTCAGATGTGCAGTGCATGCTTCAGATATGTTATAAGCACACTGCAGAGATGAGCAATTACTTAAATTATTTCTTGGCTTTAGCTATGTGCTTACTCACAAAACTACTTGCTTTACTCATCTCCCTGTGAGATATGTGAGGGTGATTCTAGGAGTTATACAGAACTTCAAATCACTGATAGAGAATGTCAGAAAGTGAAGTAACACTGTAAATGACTCAGTCTTGTGCTGGTTTGATATACCCTTTAAAAAATAAGCCAATACAAGGAATCACTTTCTTTCAATTCTATAAATGCAACAAGCATTTCCAGTTTCCAGACTTCTTTGCTTAATTTGTTGTCTGCATAAACCGTATATACTCATATTTACCAATGAGTATTACAGCGGAGGAGGAAAAAGGGTAGAGCAATAACAAGTTTGTCAGTTGAAGCAGAAGAAAACTTGCCTTATGCAAGTTAGAATGAGCTGGAAGTGATGAATGAAGTACTTTATCACTACCACAGCTCAAAAAGTTAAAATGGGAACAATATACCTGGGAACTGTGCTATTACCTGGGGACTTGGACCTTCTGTCTGAGGGATTCTACGGGAAGCGACAGTGAATTGAATATATTGAAAGAGCTTGCAACTTGTTCTTAGGCTTCCTGTGCTTCTTCCTTTTATTCACTACCCTCAGTTAAATGTGGCTGCTTCTTAAACCCTTAGATTAATGGACTAAACAGATCCTAAAGAAGATCCGCATGGAATGAAGGAAGTGTTTGAAACTGGGTCTTATGGTCAATTGCAACAGAGACAGAACCACACTGAGATTACTGTAAAAAACTTACCGTGTGTCTCCCCATGGGATGCTGCGCAGGAAAGACTCAAGGCCAGGTCCCAGTTTTACTGATGTGTCATAACATTGATAATGTGACAAAAATTGAAGTGTCAGTTCATTACATATCATCTGCTGATAAATAAAAGTTACTTCAGATGTGAGTGCAGGATTGTAGTGACTCGCCACTGAATAGCTGGCTGACTATAACATCTCTGGGATACTTAAATTAACCTGTTTGTGAGTTATTGGAAGTGTATTGCTTCACGACGTGCTCTAGGGGCAGGCACGCAGGGGGCTTGTGTGTTGGTTTTTGGTGTTGTTTCCTTTTAGTGGTCGGGTATTTAGGTGTTCTTTATTCTCGTAGGTATGGTTGGACTCAATGATCTACAAGGTCCTTTCCAACCACAATTATTCTGTGATTCTGTATGATAGCAAAACATATCTCTCTAATATTTTCAATGTTCTTGCCTCCCCTCATTTAATCAAGTCACCTTTTTACTGTGCCTGTTCTCTATAGAGCAAGGAAATGATGCAGTTTTGTCACTTTCTTGTAGAACTCAAAGGGTGAAGCATTACGTTACCAGAACAGCTGATCTAAAAGCATAATGTCCCTGACAAAGGAATGTTCCCCCTCCACACACCACTTCTTCTAGGTATGCAGTTCCTTCCCTTTCTCCAGCTTTCTGCTGTCAGACCCCTTGCTGAACCAATTCAGCTAAGCAAATTGCACAGCCAAGAGAAAGGGAATACTTTTGCTGGTTAGGGAGTTACTACAGTTCAGCAAAGAGCTTCAGGAGCAGAAACAGGAGGAGCTGGGACCATTTGCTTTTTGTTGTGACGACGTTAGTTTCATCCTTGGTCTACAGAGTCCCCATGTGATTTGCTGTTGCAAAAAATATCTGGCTGGCTTGCTTTTGTTGACTGTTACAGTTCTCCTAATTAAAAAAAAAACAACCCAGTCTTAATATTGCTGTTGTGTAACTTGGAGGGAGAATCCAAAAAGTATGGAGGCTGGCAGCTTCAAAGGCAGTGAGTGAAAGTATAAATCCCTACTTTGAAGATAAAAATAATAGTTTCTATTTATTCCTGAAATCGATGTGATCTAAGAGCTGCTGCCTTGGCCACTTGTGAGACGCAACATGGTTGATCAGCTAGTGGACAGCATCTTCTCTTAAACGGATGGCAGCTCCCAGTTTCTCCATATCATGAAGCTTGGGAATTCAGGGGGAACAGGAAGCAAGAAGCAGCTGCCCCTCTCCAAAACCTGTGGCTTCTAACACCTGGCACTGTTCTATGGGTGTTGCCTCTAATTCTGTCTTTTCCTACCAAGTTTTAGCAGCCATGTTTGGTTTTGTTTGTTTATTTATTTTTAACCTGTATATTCCTGTGCTTATTAATCATTCTCCAGTACTGTCCATCCTGGTCTTTTTTTCCTATGAACAGTATTTTCTTGCATTGCTTTCCCTTTTTCACTTCAGGTTCCTGTTCCCACAGCTTTGGTTGTAGAAGCATGTTGTGTATAAGTTGCCATGTTACTAAAAATACAATTTCCCTCCCCTGTTTAAAGGCTGTAGCTTTTGGAGAGTGTGCAGCGGTTTCCAGAGGTTCAGGTGAAATTTAGCAGTTCCTCCGTTAACTCCAAATTAGAGAAGATTTTGGCAGACTCTTTGCTACTGCATCCTATGCGGTTTAGTAGATGAAACATCTTTGCAGACAGTGAGGAAGATTTTAGCTATGCTAATTAGATAGACTTCCTTTATGATGACAGTTATATATCTTTATATATCTGATTTCCCCCTCTTTCCTTACCTTTTTTTTGATCAAATCTTGGATGGTAAGGTTTCTGGAAAAAGAATCACTGAATTGCATAACACTTGCATCTTGTATGTTAGGAGATCTTTCCTGTCTCCGATCCAGAATCCTTACCTGCAGAATTCCTACTGTAGACTCTCCAACCATGTGCCTGGGGAGGTTCAGGATGCCCTTGGATTTTGCAGAATCCAAATGTATTCTTGAAATCTCTGATCAAAAAGTAATATGATGATTTCTCAACTTCACTTGGGCAGGGAGTGTAGTGAGGAGAATGTCTTGATGCTGCACTTGGTGACAGTAGAATTAAGGAAATCTGTTCTATAGGATTTTGTATGTTTTCAGCCCTACCCTCCTGTTTCAGTTCACAGCTAAGAAAGGATTGACCAGGAGATGTGATTGACTTGGTCCGAAGTCAGGTTTTAATGATACCAGCAAAGGACTGTGGGAGTCGATGCGCAGGCCGAGTCGGAGGAATGAGGAAGTGGCGCGGCACGGACGGTGATTGGAGGAAATGCCGCGTGAACGGCGGCTGGAAGTCCGGCTGCTGTGAGGCCAATGGAAAAACCTTTTGCGGAAGTACCACCCCCCGGGGCTGGGGTTATAAAAGCCCATGTGCTATAAATAGAATCCCCAAGGGTATAAAAGTCTATGTGCTCTCAGTAAAGCTGATTCTGGTTGCACCTTCAACCGGGGTCCGTACCTTAATATGCTGCAAAGGACAGGTACAGCAGGTATTCAGTTGTTACTAACGCGTCGATGATTTCATCCAGGAAAGAGAATTCAAAATAGGGTTATATATAAATACCCATTTCTTTAGGATCATAGATAGGTCTCTTTAAATACTTTCTTGCTCTCTTCACTAAGGGCAATTTTAGTGAAATTTCTTTGTTCTGTATAATTATTTTCTTAATGCTATTTAAACCAGAGTGCTGGAAACCAGAGGCCTGCTATGGCTGTCCAGTTCTTCCATCTGTGTTTTTAAATCTCAGTGATTTTGGAGTAGGGAGTATCTTGACTCTGTCAGCAGCTTACAAGGACTAAATCCTTGCATTTGACAGTGGTTACTGTTCTAGTTAAATCTGTACGGTTTTCTTGCCTGTGGTCTTGTGAGTCTCTAAAATGGGATTACAGCTTGTTTTTCTGGAGAATTTGAAAGACTACATTGCACACGGGATACCCTTCTGATGCATGAGATGAACTAAAGCTTCAACTTTGGGCACACTAAGGCTACCTAGGAAGCAAAATGTCAGGTAAATTGAGGGTTCATATCTGTATCACTGGACTTGCACCTTAATTCAAACTGATTACAAAGATAGTTTTTGTGTGTGGAAGTTGTACTTTAAAAACACCTGCATTCCAGAAGTGACTCCCAAAATTCAACGAAACGGAATACTTCAAAATTATCCTTGTAAGTGGGTCCCACGTTTTTGGTAGCTAGAACTTACAGATCCAGTGTTCTGTAGGAAACTAGGTCCTGCTCTGAATGGGGAATCCTCTAAGAGGGAGAAAGAGCACAACACAACTCTCCCACAGATGTGTGTGCATAGAAAAAGGCATGTATCAACAAATATAGTTTTCAGTACGACCCTTCTAGATTTTCCAAACATAACTGCCTATCCTATGTTGGTCTCCTTACATATGTGACTATTGGTTTTGTTTATGCTTCCAATACTGAGATGTATGAGAAAGAACTATGTAGTGCCCATGTACGCTGCTTTCAAGCCACATTTACGTTGCTGTGGAGCTAATGAAAACACTGGTCTTACTGTGTGTGTGTTGTACTGTCCTACTGCCCTTACTCTGCACATTTTGAAGTATATTAATGTCTGGCAGTCATTTTGAAGTTACTTTCTATGTGCAGGGTTATTTAACCTGAAGGGATGTTTAAGTAGCTAAGTAATTGGATAAACAGAAATTGGGAGGTGCTTGAACAAAACTTAGTTGCAGAGAAAATGGATGGTCTTGTGAAAACAGAAGCCCATTAGCAATACCACAGTGAAAAAATAAAATAAAAAATCCACCAACCTGAAAACTATTTTGACTAGTCTCTGTGTTACCCACGTAGCGTTAGTTGCTGATATTTAAGTAGTATAAAGTAAATATCAAATTGTTGCTTATTCTTATGTTTCATTTTTGTACTTGGTAATATAAATACTCACGTCAGCACAAACTGAAATGCATGGCAATGACCTGACTATTATATCTCATACAGTAGGAACACTTAGCGAACAATTTTGCTACGTATTGCCTCAAAAGCTCTGTGTATTGTTTAAAGGGTAGTGTTTCTAGTCATCATCCACTTTTTAGGAGGGTAAGAAAATCAAGAGATACTGAAATGTATCTCCAAAATGAGTAATTTATAGACACATGGCTAGGGAAGTAAATTAACTTCAGGTTTTTAATGTGTCGTCTTCCCTGCACAGCTGGTATCAGATTTTATTTTTCATTTCGAGATAAGTGTTAAGTCACTTTAATTTTGGTGATAATAAGCAGTTTGTGTGCTTGTTCTTAGGTAATAAAAATACAACGGTTTTATATGTGATTTTAACCACTTTCGGATATTTATTCCTATGTAGGAAAAGAAAAATGTTTATCGTCAGGGATACAACTGTTTATAAAGTTCTCTCTTTCTTTATTTATGGCTGCTTAGCTTGACATTTATGAGCAGGCTTTGAAATCGGAGCTGGCACACAGCGGTTCCCTCTCTGAAATTGTTCCTGCTGGTGCACTCTCCCTCTGGCTGCATCAGTCGTTGCACTGCAGCTTGTGGGCCGAAGAAACGCTTCCTATGCAAAGGCAAAGCAAGGCGTTTAGTGTTAGCCTAATTAAAGTCTTAGCAGTCTAATCAAAGAGTTGTTATTAGCCTAAGAATAATTATTTCAGAGAAAGAAGAAGTACTGTTGTAGAGAAGGTCTCATCTATAATACAGTTAATTTTGTTATTCGCATGCAGCCTAGTATTTACTCTTCTCTCTCCCCTGGTGTGACATTGATCCATTTGGCACCCTTCTGTGCCCTAAGGTGAACAGTCACAGCCTTCCTAGGCGAGGAATGGAGGGGGAGTTACAGCTGCCAACTTGTCACAGGGAGGGCACTGATGGTGGTGGTGGCGGCAGGTTTTTTTTCTGCTAGAGCCCACTTGGAGCTATTCTTGTTTTTTAATACATGCTTACGCCTTACTCTATCTTCATGTCTGAAATTCCACATTACAGCTGAATTTCCCAAATGTAAAATATACTGTATATGTATCTGTATTGGATGCTTATTTACTTTGTTCTCTGTTATATCTACTTGTACCCAGCTCCCAGATTTGCATGTGTTTAATGACCAGCAATCAAGTATTCCTGACTTGAATATAGCTGAGATATCTTTTACTATCCTGGTTTTTGCACTTTCAAGCCCTTTGCTGTCATCCTGCATATGAACTGCTCCATGGTATGTTGTTATTCTAGGGTCATAAGCAGTTTCCACAGAATAACTACTCGTTATTACAGAAATATCTCACAATTACTGTAACACTAGGTCTTACGCCACATAATTGCACAAAGCAAAGCTAAGCTAAAACTAAATGAAGGTGTGCGATAGCCACCTCCTGTTTGATCTCCAGATAGACCAAGACAAGTCCAGACAAGGACTGACAGTTCTCGAGGTTTGCAAAGATGAGTTAATACAAAGCCTGTGACCGGTGACTAAGGATGGCAATAGCGTGCTGCTTTTGCTACAGGCCTACAGAATCTTGCTGAATATTGTTTTGAGTTCAGACCAGCCCATAGCCTGGGAGACCGGTGCTGCCATGGCAGGTAGGAGATGTGGGCTTCATCCTCACAGCTCCTGTTTGCTGTCTGTCTGCTCTGATGGTGTGCTTTTCTCTACCTGTCTGGGGCCGGTTGAAGAGAAAACACATAGCTTTAAGGAGAGGTTGATTTCAGTTTTGTGTTAACAGGAAAAAAAAAAAAAGAATTGCAACTCCATATGGAACATGCAAGGACAGTTCCATTCTATAACGTGAGATACAAGGGTCAGTGAAAATTTCTTTTCCTTCAAATTCTACAGGGAAGAGACAGTCCATAAATGGTTTTTGCATCCTTTTGGGTTTCTTGACATCTTTCTTCTGACCTCTCTGTTCATTTCAGCTGGGCATGGTAGTAGCTTTTTGAAAAACAAGTGGTGATTCTTCAGTGTGTTCATTTTTTCAAGCCTATTTGGAGATGCTCTAAAAGGAATCTCAATTTCAAGAAAAATTCAGAGTATTTTATTTTTCGTAGCTCATTACAAAATTGCTAACCACTTTTGAAGGTCTTGGCTCTGCTTTTGATATAAAGTTAATTATATGCTTTCTTAATATGCTGAGAGGTGCACAACGCTTTAATGTTTATGGAAGAAATGCAGATACTCTCTGAAAAACTGGTGGTGAGGAAGTCTTCCAAAAATGTTCAATACTACAGCTTGGAGTTTATAATAGGCTATTATAATAAAAGATAAACTTCTTTATAGGATTTAAAGCTGTAATTAGTAGTTGTGCTGTTGAGGATTGGGTCAGCTAAATGAGTAAAGTGGGTATTAAAATTCCTGTTGTGCTTACAGGCCAGTAGAGAAACTGGCTGCCTGCCAGCCTCCTTTGGCTCATCTTAATGCCTCAGAATTAACGTAAAGCCGAAAGACTGAAGCTAAGGATGAGGTGACTGATGGGAGATTAGACTGGAGTTTTGTGGTGTAAACAGAGAATTGTCATATATCAGAAACAGCAAGTTCAATGTTTCCATGGTTCTAGAAGAAAACAGTGGCTGCTTGGACTTGAGTGTACTTTGGATGGGTTTGCTTGCTACATGTACTTCAGAGCATGGGACCAATGCTGAAATTTCCTTAGCAATTTTTTCCCTCCATTTATTTTTTTCTGAGCAGAGGGGTTCAAAGCATTCAGGCTCCAATCTCCAGCACTTGTTTACAATTGTAAATTGTTCGAAGCATTGGGGGTTCAGCTTTTGGCCATTTTTTTTTTTTTTTTTTCCTAGAAGCATTTACTAGAAGCATCTGGGATTTTAGGCATTTTCCCACTTTTTTTAAAAACCAAAAAGTGCCAAGGAAAGTTCTCCTATCCAAGTAAAGGAAATCTAGTCCTCAGAATCTGTGCAGTGCACCCTTCTCCCCAGGTGAGAGAGCTGCTTTTATGGTATTTACACGACTCCAGAGAGTTCCTTGAAATGGCAGGTTTGTGGGCACAGGGGCAAGAGATTTGTGAAAGATGTCAGTGTCTACCCTTTAGTAATGATAACTGAATTTCAGAGCTATTAGTTAAATATTTGTTTTAATGTATCCTAAAGTATGTCCCTTTTCATGCTAATATAAAGCGTCTGATTATCTCTAGTGTACAGAAAACCATTGCCTTTATATCTTGTGTAAGTCTCATCTCATGAGCGCTTTAGATGAGGCACTCATTTCTGACATGCTTCTTAAAGGTCTCTAGATACAGCATTTGGGAGAATGTCAATTTATAATTAATACTTAAATGTTGAAAATAGCAAAGCTGTAACTTGCAGCGGAATGAAGCATGTGGAAAAAAGTAATACACAGCAGAATGAGGCAAATGACTATATTTAGATCAGCCCTCAAATTTGAAGGCCTCGTCATAAATGTGAGTTATTACTTAATTTCTCTGTCTTTGGGTATATAATCAGGGTCTCTTCACTCTCAGAGTTAACTAATCATGAGCCCAAGCTTTAATTCTTGAAGATGCACCAGTGGAAATCTCCACTGTTTGCTTTACTGGAGTAGCTGAAAGTCAGCCCTCCAAACCCAAACTGCAGCTAACTTCTTTCTTGGGCCAAAAATAATTACCCCCTCACCACCCCACAAATCTAACTGGGCCAAGTAAGGCATGGGCTGAAAAATGCATAAAATCCCATCTAGTGAAAATACAAGTAGCTTCCTGGAGAGGGTGTACAGAAGTGGCAGAGCGACACATTTCAGTTGTTACTGCTCCAGGTGAAATCTATATTGAATTTTAGAAGAAGCTCTGATTTGAAATGAAGAGATCTACTGCCTCAAATTGTACATGACAAAAATAAATGCTCTGTTAAGTGCAGTTCCTGATATATAGTTTTTTTGTGTCTGGATAGGTATGGGGCTGGGATGCATACCCTGGTATCTCTTGCTTTATCAGTTACCACAGACCAGCTTGACTGTGGAAGCCGTGGAATTCATTAATGTTTTTCATCAGCTTGCTTTACTGGTACCTCTCCTTATACCTAAGTGTATACAAGTGAGAGGGAGAGCTAGCTAGGGAGTAAAATCCTTGGGCAATGCAAATTAATTCCCTTTGCTTTATTACTTGTCATGCAAATAAAATAGAATAACTGCCCATTAGTCTGTGGCAGTTTACTACACGTGCCACTGGCATCTCAAGGAAGTAATGTAAATTCAGCTGCAGCATGGTCCGTGACGTGAATCATGCCCGACTGCAGTGCTCAGCACCATCGTTCATTGAAGGTCATTATCCATCCTTTATTTTAAAACATTAGTTCAGCTATGACTGTAAGGACAGGATATTGAATGTAGGTTGGAAATTACCTTCTAAATGAATTTAGGAAAGCTAAAGCAACCATTAAAAATGAACTTTTACAGAGATGGAAAATAAACATTTGGAAATGCTTTATCTGTCTTGTAGTGATGTGTTAATCAGAATGCTTCACTATACCAGTTTCACAACTGCTTTAGTGGTAAATAAATATTTTCTAGTGCTGCTGAATCAGTACCCGAACAGGACTGTTTAATGCAATCGCTGTTGTCTGAGCTGACTTCTAACCATCACACTTCTCCAGCTCTGAAGAACCGAGTGTTTCAATTTTTAATCTAATAATTAATCAATGTGGAGACACAAGATAATTTTTTTGGTGACAGAACCTTTTTCATTCTATACACAAAGCTGTTGAAAGTGATATACTTTACTCTTTGCTCAAACAGTGAAGCAGAAAAATCAAGCTCATGTTTTGCATTATAGGGTATTACCATTGATCTCAGATCAACATTTGGCCAGAATTCCCTGCTTGTTGAAGGGCATTAGTCTGCAGATGAGTTTATTGGTCTAATGCATTGTTGGTGGTGTGAATGAATGTGTCCTGACTATTTTTAAACTCAGTCTTAAGGGGGTTAGTTACGTGTCATTTAATTTTGCATGGGATTGGGCTGACAGCCCAAATGATGACAGTAATGACTTTGGTTCTATGTATATGATGGATTTGTTTGAGGGCAGCTTCTGATGCAAAATGCTAGAGTTGGGAAGCAAACATGGAAATTGTGGTCTACAGTTTAATATATCTTATATATATGGGGTTTATGTATTAATTTCCTAGATATGTATTAGAAAATAAGTTTCTACTTAGGAAAATTCATCAAATACATAGAACAGATACAAAGAACAATGGAACAATAGCAGATCAAAGTAGGCAAGAGAGGGATTACAGGGAGACTCACATGAGTTATTAGTGAAGACTAAATTCTTTATGGCTGTATTGATTATGAAGAATGTGAATTCTTGTAACACATGCTCCACCCCCCCCCCAACCCAACCCTGCCCTGGTCCTTCTCTTCTCTTTGTGAATGACAGTTAACTGTTGGTATAGCACGACAGGAAGCTGTTCTCATTTGGCGTAATTTGGTTTCAGACTTTGAAGTTTTTCCTATTCTGCATGGAGATAAATCAGCTTCTTCCAAAGCTTTTGACCTGGGAAATAGTCTTTTCATCGTGTGAATTGAGACCAAGTCAGGGGGTTTGTATTCCAGGTTGGCTTCTTATCTGGGCCAGTCTCTGGTCCTGACTGGAAATTCAGCAGTTTGGGTTTTTTTATTAGAGCTGGAAACATTTATTTTCCAGAAGAGAAGACTGATGAGCAATTTTTGTTATATTCTTTCTGTTATGAAGTGAGAGGGGAAGGTAAACAGAGAGAATACCTAGGAGAGGAAAACAAACCGGAAGTGAAATAAAATTGTGGTTAGGTTGTAAAGAAAACCAATAGAGGAAAGTGGCGTGAGGGAGTTTGAAAGAAATGTATCTAAGGAAAACATAGCCAAAAGTTAACGTTGCAGCAGTAGATGAGGTATTTGAAGAAGCTGGACTGATTCCGAGTCCGCAAATCTTGAGAGGCAGGGGGAGTATTTCATCCACATTTGCAAAGAAGGTGCAAGTGGTTGGAATAAAAGAAATACAGAACCATAGAAATGGCTCTTGGCAGATAGTGCTGGCTGGTTTTCTGCATGGAGAAAGAGTATCACCTCTTGGCTTTTGTTTTTGGATAATGCAGCTGCGAGACCTGCGTAGCTGAAATAGTCTCTTCTTCAATCACAGCTCTGAGTGCCAAAAAATCTCTTCCTCTCCTCTGATTGCCTGTGCTCAGTGGATTCCAGGTGCTCTTTTACTTCATGTTCATACATTTCACAAAGACATGAGGGAGTTGGTTGGAACTGAATAAATGATGAAATCCTAGTGATTCCTGAGAGAGCAGGTTGCCTTAGCAGCTTGCTCGTGTCCACAACAAAAGGCCATAGCTGTCTTTGGCAGATCCACTGGAAATTATCCATATTCTCACCCTGGAGGATGGTTCCTATGGGTTTTCGTTGAGAATAAATGAATGAATTGGCCAAAGTGTCCCTATCCATTTTTTTCTGACTTAAACAGATTTAAAAAGCAAAACGAGTAACATTTAGTAGAGTAAGTGTGCATACTTGAAGGATAAGTAGCAGTTTCATAGTGAGTTCAGTGCAATTCTCGGAAGTTGAATAAGAAGTAAAATATAAGTTAAAAAAAACCCCAGCCACCAAACCCAACATGAATGAATTCCCTCGGAGTGTGTTTAAGCTGGGAGTTGGTGAGTAGTTTTCACTCAAGTGAATGGATGGCACCTACTGTTTGCCAGTTGTGCTGAGGCTGCAGTAGTAAAATGTGTTGTCTTGGAAGAGTCTTCCTGTTTAATTCCTTTTTACCCCTTTTTATCATTATGTATAATGAACAAGGTGAAAGTAGAAGGGAATAGAAACATTTCTCCTGCATTGCCAAGAAGCAGGTGTCTCTACTGAAGTTACTCACAGACCTCAAGAATGGGTATGGTGAAAATGGGCTGTGAATGGCCAGTTACCCATCTGTTTTATCTGCTGGTTATCATAACTGATTGTGTGGAGTTTTTGTAGCTGATGAAAACTGGATTCTGAACAAACCGTTTTATGGCTGACTGTATTTCTGCTATGTGGTTAGCCCTGGAAATCAGTTATGTGATTTAGGTTTTGAAAACAAAGCAAACCAAAAAAGGCTCTTAGAGTAGACCTTTTCTCATTCCTCTTGAGCAAAGAAGTTTCTTCTGTCTGGCCTTGAATGCAACATTCTAGATTGTAGCCGTTTAGTACAATTGGTTTACTGGCTGATTTTGCCCATTTCTTCATTATTGTTGCAGTGGTTTTTCTGTATTTGCTTGTTGTCTGTTTCAGTTTCAGACAATTAACTGAAAGAGAAGTCAATACCCACTTTCCAATACCTCCCCCCTCCCTGCATTAATCTAAGCTTGTGTCCCAGAATTGTGTCTGTCACTGAGAATATGTAAGCTCTGAATTTTAGCGTGGAAATATCCTGTTTCTTAAGATCTAGGTCAGAAGCTGATTCAAATGTAATAATTTATAATGATGAAACTAGGGCAAAACAACAACAAGAGCAACAAAAATTGCATCTTTTCAAGTATGGAGACAGAGGGGAATAATCCACTACAAAGAAAATAGCCAGCACCTCATGAGCGGAGAGAACAAATTACTGCTCTTTACCAAATGAAGCTGTACAGACGGAGTCAAATAGTTTTCTTTAGTAACCGTTGTTAGTTCCTTATGTCTGGTCTTTCCCTTTCAGTTTGTGTAGAATGGTGACACCTACAAATATCGCTGTAGCTTTCAAAGAGCAGAAATGAACTCGGCAAAGATAAACTCTCTGGCCTCCTTTAATGCACAGTGGTCTGCGCTATAAAAAGTGAAAAATTGCTTATTGGTAGATTCATTTCTTGTGATTATGCATTAAAGCAGTTAAATATTTTTAAATGTGTTGCTAGTATTCATGATAATGTTATAAATAAACCAATCCTGTGTGCCCCCTGCCCTGTAATGATGAGTTTATCATGTCTTGGGGCTGCTAATATTGTCAGGTCTGTGTTTAAAGTAAACCTGTGCTGGGTAAAAGAAAATGTTGATGAACTTTTCACTTTGCGTACTTGTTTAAAAATTTGAACTTGTAACAGTGGTGTTGCTTCTGTTGCTCTGAAGTTATAATGTAGGGCTTGTCTTCTACTGAAATTTTGTTCAAATTACGCACTCCCTCCATGGGATCTGTCATATTATTTTGAATTGCATTACTGGGGAATATACTTATAATTTAAGGTGCAAGTTCCTTCTACAACTAAAACATTTCTACGTGCAATTTTATTTATCCTCTCTAATTTTAGAGGCAGTGTTTGTAGAGCATATTATTGGTTAACATTCCCAAAATGTCCTGTTGAAAAAAGACTTATTTAATAGTCAGCTCATAAAAAGGTTGACCTCCCAGGGAGTATGACTATAAGGTAGATACTGTGGTGTACTTCTAGTGGTTAACAGCAATTAAGCCTCTCTCTGATCTGCTCAAAATACTTCATGAAGAAGGCAGAGGAGCCTTCACTGGAGGCACTGGAATCCTACAGGACCAACAGTTCTTTTGAGGCATCAGGACAGACAGAGAGATGCACAAAGTTTCTAACATATTCTATTTATGAGTAGAACTGGGCCACGTTTTTCTGGCCACTTATTTATTCAGTAGAAAATACAGATTTGGGTCAGCCAAAGGTATGTGTCATGGTTTAAATTCAGCTGGAAACTAAGCACCACGTGGCTGCTCGTGCACTCCTCCCGAAAAAGGTAAAACCTTTGGGTTGAAATAAGAACAATTTAACAGGACAACAGAAGGAGAGAAGTAATAATAACCATAAAACTATAAACAAATATATAAAGAGAGTGATGTACAATGCAGTTGCTCACCATCTGGAACCTGATGCTCAGTCTGTTCCTGAGCCATGATCCCTCCTTCTCCTGGACAGTTCCCCCAGCCATATACCGAGCTTGGCATCCTATGGTATTGAACATCCCCTTGGCTAGTTCAGGTCAGCTGTCCTAGCTGTGCCCCCTCTCAGCTTCTTTTGAAAATTGACTTTATCTCAGCTAAACCCGGAACAGTATGATATTGCTGTGTAACCATATTGAATTTGTCTGGTTGTTATAGAAATAGCTTTGACCTGGTGTTTTTGGAACATGTCAGCATTTCCTTCAATCATAGAATCACAGAATGGCAGGGGCTGGAATGGACCTCTGGAGATCAGCGAATCCAAACCCCCTGCCAGAGCAGGATCACTCAGGGCAGGCCACATAGGGATGCATCCAGGTGGTGTTGAAAGTCTCCAGAGAAGGAGACTCCACAGCCTCTCTGGGCAGCCTATTCCAGTGCTCTGTTACCCTCACAGTAAAGATGTTTCTCCTCATGCTGAGGCAGAACTTCCTGTGTTCCAGCTTGTGACCCTTGCCTCGCATCCTATCACAGCATGCCACTGACAAGAGCCTGGCCCCTTCTACTTGACACCCATCCTTCAGATATTTGTAAACATTCATAAGATCCCCTCTTAGTTGTCTCTTCTTCAGACTAAACAGCCCCAGGTCTCTCAGCCTTTCCTCATAAGAGAGATGTTCCAGTCCCTTCATCATCCTCATAGCCTCCATTGGACTCTCTCTAGCATTTCCCTGTACCTATTGAACTGGGGAGATCAGAACTGAACACAATAGTCCAGATGTGGTCTCACCAGTGCAGAGTAGAGGGGGAGGAGAACTTCCCTCTACCTGCTGGCCATGCTCTACTTTATGCACCCCAGGATACCATTAGCATCCCAGGCCACAAGGGTACATTGCTGTCCCATGGATAATTTATTGTCCACCAGCACTTGAAGGTCCTTCTCCATGGAGCTGCTTTCCAGCAGGTCAACCCCTAACCTGTACTGGTGCATGGTGTTACTCCTCCCCAGATGCAGGACTCTACACTTGTTGAACTTCATTAACTTTCCCTTTGCCCAGCTCTCCAGCCTGTCCAGATCTTGCTGGATGGCAGCACAGCCTTCTGGTGTATCAGCCACTCCTCCCAGTTCTGTTCCATCAGCATACTTGCTGAGGGTACACTATCCCTTCATCCAGGTCACTGATCACAATCCTCTGAGCTCTATTGTTCAGAAAGTTTGTGACCCATCTCACCATCCTCTCTTCTAACCCAGATTTCCTGAGTTTACCAGTGAGGATGTTACAGAAGACAGTGTCAAAAACCTTGCTAAAGTCATGGTAGAAAACGTTCAGTGCTCTCCCCGCATCTACCCATTCAGTCACACCATCACAGAAGGCTCTCAGATTAGTCAGACATGATCTCCCTTTAGTAAATCCATGCTGGCTACTCTTGGTAACCTTCTTTTCTTCCATGTGCTTAGAGATGATCTCCAGAATGAGCTGCTCCATCACCTTTCTAGGGATGGAGGTGAGGCTGACTGGTCTGTAATCACCAGAGTCTTCCTTTTCACCATTTTTGAAGACTGGAGTGACATTGGCTTTCCTCCAGTTCTCAGGAACCTCTCCCATTCTCCATGGTCTTTCAGAAATGATGGAGAGTGGTAGAGCAACAACATCAGCCAGCTTCTTCAGCACTCAAGGGTGCAGCCCATCAGGGCCCATGGATTAGTGCATGTTGAGTTTACCCAAGTGATTTCTAACCCAATCCTCATTGACCAGTCCTCATTGACCAGTAAAGTTCTGGTTTAAAGTGAACAAGATTATTTTCTTGTCATGGATTAACTGATGAACTGAACGTACCCTTTATTCACACAGCAATATTTGTGATGTTTCTGTTGGAGGAAGCTACAAACAGTAAAAAGCTTCAAAGTAAAATAAGCTTTTAATGTGTTTTAAAAACATGTAAGATATTCCTTGATGGGAAGTGGAACGCTTCTATATCATTATGTAATATTATGTGAAGATAAAAGAGCTAAGGTAAAAAGAGATTAAATGACTCATCACCAAGAAAGCTGATGGAAAAACATTTGCCCCTTTTCTAGAGCAGAAGGCTTCTGTGGATAACTATATTAAAAGGTTGTGAGATGCTGAAATACAAGCGAGGGACAGAGCTCTAGTTGGAGAAAATTCCACACATACATTTTTCTCTTCCATCCTGACTTTGCAGAGAACACTTAGCTTCTTTCAGCCATAAATTTTTAAAGCTTTTGCATAGGCACTGTGGATTTGCTTCACAACGATGACACCTATGGAAATGCTAGTATCTGGGAAGAGAAGATGATGTGGAAGAGGCAGGCTAGGTTCCTGGCTGTGCTGCAGCATCTCTTTCTGTTCCATTTAGTGCCTCTTCACCTACTTAGTGATGGGAGTAGTTGGGACTGAGATACAAACTCAGACCCACTGAAGTGCATCTGTGGTCCCAGTGCTGAAGCCGTGGGAGGAATGTCGGGATAAAAGTGATTGGTGAAACTATCCTCTGTCTGTCCCGGCATATGAAGCAGACCGAGTTGGTTCTTAACAAGTGATGTATTAACACTTCACAAAAAGTTGTGAAATAGTTGAAGCCTGTGCTTCAGTGAGACCCAGCTCGCTTTGGCTGTACTTCAGGTTTCCTTTCAAGTCTTTCTTCAGAATCTTATAAAGGAAAAAATACCCGAATGTAAAGCTTGTAGTGGAATGAAAGTACAAACTCAGTTATGACTTGGGAATGGCAGCCAAAAACTGAATAATCTGATCTGAGCTCTCTGTGTAGAGGAGGGAAAAAGGCTACAAAGAGAGTGCTATCTGCTTTCTGTCTTTTGTTTTTTCCCCTCCAGACATTTCCAGGCAGGCTATGGCAGAGATGTAGCTGTAAACTTTTAAAGGAAAAGAGGCTACGATTCGGCTTATAAACTTGGCATGCTTATAAATAGATGACTAGGGTCAGAGTCTACGCCCACAGTCTTCACTAACTGATTAGAAGAGCCTCAGGAGAAATGAAGCAATCCCAGTGCTGCATTTGACAAAGCAAAAACCTTCAAATCTCCAGGCAGTGAACTGAAATGTTGGTCTCTATTCAGAAAGATTGAAACTCGTTTTTCAGCAGGGTCAGGGAAGAAGGGAAGCATCATCTGTCATTTGTTTTGTTTGTGTATACACTCCAGAGTACTTGAAGGCACTTCGTGTGCACACATCCTGGGACTGCATGCTTATTGTGTTCTAAAACGTTCCTGTGCCCCAAGCAGATTAGTCTGGTGAAGACCTAAATAAGGGGATTTCTTCAACGCTAGCTGTGCTTTGGCCAATTTATGTTTGCTTTTGCTATTTGTTGTGACCATCTCTGGAGAGTTAAATATACTATTCTTACTTCTGTTTCTTTGCCTGATCTATTTCATCTCTGATGCAGTGCAGTGCTAGAACTGCAATGCATTTTCAGTTTACATCGCATTACACCGGTAACAAGTTTTATCTCAGCACAAGGTCACATGATTGCTCTTCCTTTCCTGTGGTTAGATGCCTACTAAATAATCAGGGCTGCATGTTAACGACTCAAGAGTAGTCGATCGTACCTTGACAAAGTAATTTGACGTGGATGGTATGTGGATAGCTTCTCAAACGATTTTTGTGTAAACAATATAAATATAGCTGCGCACTAGAAATGTTCAACCCAATTCTGAACATCGTTTCCATGCAGAAACAAGCTAAAATAACTTGCTTATGCTGAACATTAACTTTGGGCTGTTTCACGCAGCACAGACTTTTATTTTGCTTTTTTATTTGTTGACTAGAATCAACTGTTTTACTTGGTGTTCTGATGAACTCATACCCTTCAAGTACAGAGTGGAGGAATTCTACACAGTGGCTAGAATTTTGCTCTGGGAGCAGATATGCCCTAATCATATATTGCCACCCTTCTGGACTTGACTTTTTAGACAGTTGGACAGAACCATAGAAAAATTTTTCCTTCAAGTGTCCAACCAGGGATCTTTATGGACTAGAGTCTTCTAGATCCAACTGAGCGTACAGTTGCAGACCTGGATTTTAAACCTAGTCTGAGACGATTTTAAGCATTTGGTTTGAGCTCAGTTTAAACTTTCACTACATTACTTCACTGCAGCCTGCAGACGTGTAAGTAAGAAACTTGAAGACTAACATTCATACCACATAGAAAGAGAGGAGTGTTCACTGGTTGGAATTAGAACAACCACTTTGCAAGGATCCTGAACAGTGCATGGTTTTAACAAGCTTAGTCATTCTTCTGCTGCAGTTGGAAGGCATAGGAACTGCTGACGTAGCTGTTTTCATGTTCTAAGTTTACCTTTCCTATAGAACAATGTGCAGCATACAGCTAGCTGCTTTGTGCTTATGCAAGGCTGCTGTACTTTGGTGACATGCAGCATTTGTTAGGTAATTGCCATTCAAGACAATGTATGGAGTTGTTTTTTCTCCTCTTGAGAGGAGAAAAATGTCCTTTGACTTTTAGACTATCTTTCCATCCGTTTTAGGGAATGGCTTATACCCTGCTGTTCCCTTTCCTGTTCTTGGAGGGAAGTCAAACACTGGGATGCTGTTCAGCTTGATAAGAGCAGTTGTAGTGGAATTTTGGGATTTAGCCAGAGCTTTAACTATTCAGAAACCCTTGTGAATGAAGTAAATTATTATGAACGTGTGACACTTTGAGAGGAGCATTTTATAGCAACGTACTTGATACGAAAAACAGATGTGATTTCATGTACTTAGATTGACAATTGCATGCTCCAAAGGTGATAGATACACACTCTGTTTTAGTCTGCATGTGCTTCTTCAAGATGAGATGTGGTGGGCTCCTGGCATTCTCTGTAGTCACTGCAGTGCATCTTTGCGTGACACTTGGTAGTGTATTTCTTTTGCTGCAGCAGGGCATGGTTTGTTAAGAGATGTCTATATAGGCAGAGTCTGCATCCTAAGGTAAGTGAACAACTGTCAGGTTAGACCTTATTTTGGATGGTAAATCGGGTTGTGTGGCCCATAGCCCTCTCCTACAGGAAGGCATAAAAAATAATTTGAATATAAGAAATGTAAGGGAAACAATTTCTTTCTGTAGCAATCCCCTTGGTGCAGTTTCTCAGTAAAATACCTACTGAAATTATAGAGGATTAATCACTTGCCTTTTAGAGAAGAAATTACTGATTACCTTTTTAGTCTTTCTTAGAAACTGAGAGCTTCATACTGTAATATTTCTAAGCTCAGTTAGAATTTTGACTTAATGATCCCTCCTATCATAAACTAGTGTCTTTTATGGATATATATAAAATAAAAGGTTCTTGATCTGTGCTGATTTGTCAGATTAATTGTGTGTTTATTCTTCATACTTAGAAAAAATAACTTATTAACTTCATACTTCAAAATTAACTTGGAAAACAGACTAAATGACAAAATACTATTCACTTATCCCTAGAAACTGAGCTTCATTCCTACCCATGTGCTTCTGTCTCAGCATCTAAGTGCCTTAATTGATCATCTTGCGATTAGGTTTAACTCAGCAGTTAATTGAACTTCAGGGAGTAAAATACACTTTTGTTTACAGAAGTGCTATTCTACCTGTGAAGGCATTGAACCTGCTGCTGCTCCACTGTGTTAACAATGCACAGACAAAACACATGATTTCAATCAAGGCAAGAAGCAGATTATTGCAAAGCTTGTAAGAAGAAAGAAATACAAAAGCTGAACATGCCCTGAAAGTACTAACCTTTGTGGGCCTCTTCTGATCAGTTGGAGGAAAGAAAAAGTGTCAGTTATTCAGCCACCTTGCCTGATGTGATATACTTAATATATATACATTGTGTCGTGTGCATGAAAAGGTGTTTTGAAATAGTACATGTATAGCAGTTTTGTATGTGGATTATTCAGATGATATCTTAAGGAACCAAAAGCCTGTTATTAGCAGGATAGCTGAGTGGGGATTTTTCTTCGGAATAGGCCCCCCTAAGTCCTTGGAGGACATCTCTTTTGGGTCAAGATTATACATTGTTCTCAAAGGGAAAAAAAGAAGGTTTTCTTGGCTACATTCTTATTCTTGTAAGGTAATTATTGGTGTTCCATATTGTCATATACGTTTCTCTGTTTTCTGATTTTCAAACTGACCACAAACTTGAAAAAAGGAGATGTAATAGACAGAAAATCTCTCTCTTACCTTGCCCTGGGGAGGCGACTTAGAGCACAAAAATACGCAGATGATCTTCAGGTTTCCATTGTTTCTCCTAACTAATGTACCTGCTAATAAGGTGTGTGAAGGAATGAGTGGAAGGTTGTAATTTTTTTAATTTGAGGCTAAATCTGGTTATCCTTCTACAGATATGCAGATGACAAGGCTGACTTTGTTGTAGAGTATTTAAGATATGAGCTAATAATCCTTTGAAGAACAAGGAACCAGAAAGCGCAAGCTTGAGACACCACTTCAGTGTTACAAGAAGTGACAGTGGTTTGAAGTTACAGTGCGAGATATTAGTGAGACTATTTATGACATTTCTCTGTTTATTTGGCATAATGTAAATAAATTGAAATTCAATGAGGCAACTGATGATGGAGGGAAGAGCGAAAGTGTACCATTTGGAGTAGTAGTAGTTAATAAACAGGATGTTTTCTTTACCATAGAAAGCATTTTGAAACAGTCTCCTTCCTTTGCCCTTGTTTTTGTCACTGATATTAAACTTTGATTTTGGAAAGTCTTTCTCTCCATCCCCCATACTCTCCTCAATAACACTGCTCTTGTAAGGATGGTGGTGATGTTTTAATGACACTAAATCTAGAGGAATTGGCTGTGCCAAACATAAAAGCTCTCAGGATTATCAATGTCAGGGAATTATGTCAACTGTGAGCATGTTCCAAATGCTGTAATGTTAGCAAGGGCAAAGCAACTTGAGTGAGACACGTGTTCTAGATGAGCTAAGATGAACATCTGTAAACCTGTCCTTATGCATGTCCACATGCTGACAGCTAGTGGAGCTGATGAAGGTTTGAAGGAGGTAAAAGACACGAAACAAGCCCTTGTAAATGATAGGAAGACATTTTCATAATTATGAAAAGTTAAAATTAATTACTTAAACCTCACTCTATTAATCTAAGACAAGTCTTCAAAGCATTTAGATGTCCCTGTTCCATCCCCTAAATGGGGTTATGAAGGAAAAATTTCGACCTTTCAACTTTATAATTCACTCCTGGAGTAAACAGCCAGTCTAGGAATTAGTGTTATTAAAGAGAGAATTTTGTTCATTTTGGGTTTTTTTCATCTTGTTTTTGAACCTTTAAGTGCTTGTCTGGGACAAACAGCTCTTACACCTACATTCAGGGATGATAGTTGATACCCAGAGAAGATGAAAAGTCAATTGGTAAAAACTGCAATGTCTGAAGTTTTGCATCAAGAAGAACTTGGAACCATTAAATTAATCTGTGATGGACTAGGCCAACAGTGACATTAGTGAGGTCAAGCAGTTTTCACTTTAATACTTGCATAGGAGTGAATATAAACCAAGTATGTTTTGAAATTTCATAAAGAATATACCTGTTTTATATTAAGTATATCTTTTTGGTTATCATCTTCCATTTTTTAGCTTTCTGGCTAAAATCAAGAAAGTAAGAAATCTGTCTAGTTTTTGCAGAGGAAAGATAAGATCTGGCAGGCTCAAAGTAGAAAAATATTCTCATTCCTACATATATCACAGTTATTTTTGAATCTGTGTTATAGAAAGGACTGGTGGCAACAGAAATAGTTGTGTGAAAGTAGATAGCACTCAAGTATCTGCCAAGAGAGATTCCAGTTAATTGGCTTATAAAAATTAAGTGATCGTATATTAATTCCAGAAAGCAGGTCTGGGACCAATTTTTTCAATAGGTTGCTGAAATACCTTCAGATGTTTATATTGGTCTAGATGATTTTGCATATGTAATTGTGACTTAAAAAAAAAACAACCCAGCCCTGCATGTATTTTACTGTGTGCACAGGACATAGATGGTGGGGTAAAATAAGGCCAAGGACATTAACAGTTCAAAATATATACTTGAACACATATTTGAGTCTCTCTTATGGGTTTAAAGAGGTTTAATACTTGTGCTAATATATCACTGCTATTGTTTAGCAGATGATATTTCAAAGAGTAGTTGAGCTCAATTTAATGTCAGTAATGCTAGCAAAGATTTCATTCATATCCATTTAAGTTGCTGTAATGAGGTCATGATCATGAAGTCATTCCAGTAAATAACAGAAGGCTCCTTATTTGAAAAAATTGCTTAATGAAGTTTATCAGAAAGGATGCACCTATGTGTATTTTAAATATAAAATGCATTTGGGCGTCTATGTTCAAATATGAAACCAACAAAACTACACTCATTTTTTGCAAGTGATTCCCATCACTGAGTGTGAACAGAACTGTGTCTGGAATGCAGAACCAGCTTGGAAAGATCAGCTTGTTGCAATATTGAAAGCAAAGTCTGCACTCAGTGGTATCCTCCATGGTGTAAGTGAGACTCCCAAATATAGGATTCACATAAATCTCAACCTCTGAACTTGACTTCCCTTTCAAAGCAACATAGAATTGTATTGTGTGACACCTAGAAAACCAGGAGCTTCCCATCTCCAGTCAAGTGTTTAAAGCAGTTATGTGACCTTAGAGGTTTAGAAGTGATGATGTCTAAAAGCTAGAAATGAGCCTCTACAGTCCTTGACCTCTCTTTGCAGAATTCATACAGGAATGAATTATTTTCTTTTGTCCCCTTAGAGCAGGAGGAAAGAATAGGGTTGTCAACAGCAGCTTTTCTGGGAAAAGGCCTTCTTAAACCTGTAATTTTTGACAGTAAGGAAACCGTGACAAGCAGAAGCCATATCTCCTCCTAAGGGTTAATTCCATGTGAGTTACTACCTTGCGGGTAGGCAAGAGAGCAGACAATTCCTGTATTTCTAGCAACCTGAAAAAAATGTCATGAATCCTTCCTTCTTCCATCCAGCTTGACCTCCCCTGCCATAAGAAGCAGAAGCCAGTTCTTTCTGTCTTAAGAGCTACTGTCACTCAGGCAAAAGTTTAGAGGTGGGTGAAATAGCATTTTCTTTTTTTGGGGGGGAGATTCCAGAACTATTAGAATAAATGATTTTTGGGTATCGGTTCCTAGAAATGTGATCATCTGGGTAAGCTAAACCTGCATTTTAGGTGGGAGACAAATGTGTTTTAATATGTTATTTTATTTAAAACCCATTTGTCTTATTCATTGTTCCCACCAGTGAGTTTAAGCCATGCGATGTTTGGAAATGCAATAGAATGAAACTAATTAGATCTACTTATAATCACAGTCGGTGTAGAGAGCACTGTAACCCAGAACTCTCCTTGGGCGGGGAAAAGCAAGAGGCTTGGTTTCCACAGAAAGCAAGGGATGAGGTTGCTTAGACTGGAGCAAAAGCAGACTAAATGCAAAACCTAGAACAACCATGACAATTGCGCTTTAAAGAAAACTCCTATTCAAGAGGCTCGATAGCATCCCTTTATATGAAAAGAAGTCACATAATACTTATGGCAGAAATAGGTAACAGAAGGCTCTGACTCATCATGTGGAACTGTAATTTAAGTCCAAGGGGGATTTTTCTATCTTGGATCTATTCCTACTGGCTCAGATGTCTCATAAGCCTTTAGCACCTAGTTTTAATAGAGCTAGTGCCTACAATTGAGAAATGGGTTGGATGCAGGTTGCAAAATACTACTCATCTTAAAAATATCTTCCAGCTAGAGCTGAGGTAACTTTGTGTTGATGAGAAGCTTCCACTGACCTTTTCTAAATTTGATTTTCTGGATTTAGAAAAGTCTCAACTCCCTGAGCAGAAATTTGCTTAGTGAAGCACTGAGAAGCAGATGCAGTGTAGGCATCTTGATGCTTCCCACTCAGTACAGCTTTCTTTTAGCAAACAAGAACCACCGATGAACAATGTGTGAGAGGTCGCTGCTGTCTCTTATCTGTCACAGGTAGTATTTTATTTCTTTTTGGTGTTGAATCATTTGAAGTGAAACAACTTCAGGATATTCCATTAAAGTTTGTTTTACAAATAATACTAGTACTGGTGAGACTAGTAGCTCACCTGTCTTCAAGATTTATAAGGTTTCTTTCTGATTAATATTTTCAAACCTAACAAGTGTGTCCAGCCCCTTGAATATCTAATACATGTGTACTTATTCGAGGGACTAGGCTTTAGAACTATGTATTATTTCCTCAGAAGATCAGAATGGCAGTAATCTCTGACTTACCACAAAGTTTTGGTAAAACTTTTGATGAGATCTATGAGTTGTATACACAGGGGTTTTTTAGGTGTATAAAATCCGTATAAAAGTAGGCGATCACAAATGTGGAGACACAGAGAATGTTCCAGGTGACATGAGCAAAACTACGCCTGTCATTATACACCTCAAGAATCTGAGTATCCTTTAGATAGACTAATAGAAGCTAGGAACTACTTGGCTAAGAGGCCCATCATGCTGTCCAGAAATAGATACAGAAGAGACAGATTTATACAGTTCAGGGGGTGAGTGAAAAGAAGACTTAAAATAGTATTTTTTAAAATTCTGATTCATAACAGCTTGTCACTTTTACTGAATTCAGTGAAGATTAAGAGATCGTATCTTGGCCCTAAATAAATAATGGCAATTTTTGACTGCTCCTCTACTCTTTTAGACATTAATGAACAATCTGTACTGGCTATGCAATGGTCAGGTGTTTTCCCGGGTGTTCCTAGGAGGTTTTATTATCAGTATACTGGTATGTCACAATTTCTGTTTGGCGGGGGGAGGGAAGGGGGGGAAGGTGGGTGAGCAGGGAGGAAAGAACAGAAGTAGTCTTAAACTAGGTATTTTTACCCAGTTTGAGTCCCTGGGACCCAGACCTTGTGCAGGCAGTTGGATGTGTACTGGGAGTATTGCTGACACAGTCTCACCAGGCCTGCATTGCTGTGACACAGATTTCTTTGTTAATAAAGCAGCTTTAATTAAAAAGCAGAGTTCGTGATGAAATTCTGGCTTGATCCTCAGAGTTAGATTTGACTAACTTAGTGATTTCCCGGAGAAAGAGAATTCCTCTTGGGAACTGTATAACAGAGTTTGGAAGTAAAGCTAAAGATTAATTTTACATGAGGCAAGGACACAATCCTTGTGAATCTCAAATAACTGTGATAGTCGGGGATGAGGTGGGAAAGAGGAACTCTGGCTGAACTGTCCCTGGGGTGTTCCTTCCGTGCTGGGGGTTGTTTGCAGGGAAGCTGAAGTGCTGTAACAGCCTTAGGCTGCATTCAGTGATGTTGTCTCTTTTTTTTTTTCTGTGGCAGCCAGCTCATGTCCTTTGCAAAACTGAGAGTAGCTTCAGGCCATCATTTCATGCGTGACTTGGTAAATTGTGCGAGGAAGGACACTGCCAAATGAGGAGCTAAGCCAGTTTGCAATAAGAGGGCCATCTGTGACCAAATGTTTTAGTAAGTTTGAAAACAATTGACTTCTTTCCCATTTCTACTTGGCATTTTTTTTATCACATATGTAAGTTTGCTGCCCCCCAGGAGTAAGTTTGTTACTGTGTTTGCTATGCATTAAGTTTTTGTTAAGTGGTTTCATTTCAGACTTGATCCTGTGTCGTACTGAAAATAACTTTGCGTCAATGTTGCTTTTGATTGTTTCTGGAGAGTTTTCTCAGGGTGGATGAAAATTTGTGGCATGTAAGATGCATGTAAATAATATTGTTAGAGGTTACAGCAATCTCCCCTAAATGTAAGAGGAGTTTATTGCTGGAACTAGGAACATTTCTAAAGCTGGAATGAATTCTAAGTAAGCCTCTCTCTCTTAACCTGTAATCTCTCGTTACTATTTTGTTTCACAAAACATACGAAGTCTTGTGTAATGGTGTTTCCATGTAGCAAGGATTACTGAGTAGATCTGCAATTTGGTTTAGAGATCTCTTGAACCGTGGCTTAAACTTTTGCAACAAAGGCTACCTCTATTGAAAATTATCTGACAGTAAGTTGGTATCTAATGTGCTGGAGTATTTTTTCTTGGCTAACTTTAGTGTCACTGCAGGAGCACGAGCTTTTCTAAAAAGGGTGATTGTATTTCCTTACTTAACAGTGCTCTTTCCAAGAGCAAGAGGAAAATGATGGAGTTTTCCTGAATCTGGGGGTTAAACGTGGCTTTTAATTTAGCTGTGTAACATGTCCGAGGTAAGTGTTTTACAGCTAAAGCAAAAGAGGAGAGTAAGTAACTAATGGGTGTCACTCACATCAGTGTCACTAATGAATTAGCGAGAGAGACAGAAATCCACCTCGTGCCAGACCATTAGACCCCGGTGCCTCCCGCTTCCTTTGGAGACGTTTCCTGTACCCGATAATTTGGCTGCTTGTTTCTGTTGACACGTGTACTCCGTAACAGGTAATTTTCACAAAAGGGAAACCTTCTTTGTAATTTAAGGTTGCTTTGGAAGGGACTGAGGAAGAAGAAAGTTTCTGACCTTTAAGTGCAGGTTTATGTAGCAGGCAGGAGGTAGGGAAACCCCAGCTGGAAAATAACCTCAAGAAGTGCAGTATTCCAAACTTCCTGAAGTTATGTTGCTTCTTTTAGGTAAGCATGCAGCTGCTTGTCTGGAGAAGGCAATCACTTACGTATCGATCCGTATGCCTTTCAGAAGAAATGGCCATGAAAACACAGTATTTGTAACTTAATCTCCCAAGCGCAGGAATGTTAGTGTTCATTATGCTGCTTTTGAAGTAAGTGTTCCCTTTTTACACACAAATTATAAAGGTAAGTTAAAGACACTTAAATGCAAATTTTTGTTTGTTTGTTTCTGCTGAGTGAAGTTGATTTCTTACCATGTTTACAGCTCTTCTTTTTAATCTTAAACTGGGCAAACATACCTAGAAATGGACCACGGGTGTCTATTAAAATAGCAGTCTAATTTTGCAGCGTTTTCTCAACTCTGTAGGCAGTAATCTGCCTGAGTTTGGTGAGGCTTTTGGGAAGACTGCATATGTACTGCCAAGATTGGCCCCAATGTGTTTGCGCAGACTTTTAATAACTTTTATTTTAATTTATGTACATGAATTTGGACTGTGTTCTAATGTGGTATTTCACCAATTTCTGTAAAAGTAATGGAGGAAAGATATTTTCAATAACGCTAAAGTATGTCTAAATTTAGATTAATGATAAACATACTGCTCAGTTGAAGTTAGAAAACAGCTATTTATTGTATAGGTCCTTCAAACCAGCAAATTCAGTCAATGTATTGCACACAGCATGTTGTATGTGAAGTCTTTTCCAAAAACACCGTGTCACTTTTAATATTTTAAATACCTGCTAATGTTAGAGACATTTTTTTTTTTCCCCCACCATTGTGAATTTCACTTGCATTGGAGGGATTTGAATCCCTGGTTCTGCTGCTGTTTCAGTAAATCTACTGAATGATAATACTGAAATAACCCTTAGACGAGAATGGAGATGCCGCCTTGTCTCCAGTAACGGTGACAAGCATCGCTGTAATATTTACAACAGAAAAGGGTGCATCAAGGGTGAAATGCAAGGGTGCATTAAAGCACCGAATGTAAAAAAAAAAATGACTGTTGTAGCTGCTTAATTTCTATCCTTAGAAAGACTAACGCAACGTCTAAGGAGCTAGGCTCTAAATTAGGAGTCGAGATCTTTCAAAGAAGAGGGGGAAAAAAAAGGCATAGACCTATTAGGGCATTCTATGGAGACTGCCGAGCAGTAAAGCTGATGTGTTGTTACGTGGCTTTGGGAGCAAGTTCTCGGCGTTTGTGTCTCAATGTGGTGAAAAGCAAGCTTCAGCGAGTGGATACTTGGCATTATCCTATCTGAACCCACAGGTTTCCTCCGGCATAAGTGCCTCATTGAGTCAGTCTGTTAAGGTGTGCGAGTTGGCCTTACTCGGAAGCATTCAGTGTAGCAATACATCTGCTTGTGAAGGATGGAGCACAGAAGAGCACGTTGCCAACGTGGTGGTTAGCTGGCATAGTCGTTCACGCAAGAACAAATACGCTGTGGCAGCTGGAGCAGGGTGGTGGAGAGGGAAAAGCAGAAGAATGATGGAGTGAGGGAGGAGATGTGGTACTGTGCAGTGGAAGAAGGTAGTGGTGGGTGTGTGTGGTCCGGGCAAGGAGGAAAGAGCTGCTCAACAGCAAGGTGGGGCTGACCCCAGGGCTGTGCTGGTTGAGTGGGAGATGGAGAAATGGGGACAATGCTTTGAAATGGGGCATGTTAAATGAGCGATGGAACAGTGAGGATGCTCAGATAGAGCCAACTTTTACAGAACATTTTTGTGATGTTTGGCTGCATTCTGGAGCTTTTAGGGCTGCTTTTGGTGTGGAAGCTGCTGATCCACATTCATTCCCCTGAGCTCCACGGCAGGGATTTCTGGTTGACAGCCCCTGCATCACAGGAAAGGAGAACACTCGGGGGTTTCCCGGACTACCAGCCTTTCGCTGGGGCTGCTGACGTGCGAAGAGCTCTCAAGTTTGGCACTCTGCTGCCCCAAACCTGGTGTCTTCACTGTTCCCCCAGACCTGACACCCCCTCCCCCGACTGCCTGGGTCTGACTCATTCGCTGGTGCTTGTGGAAGCAGAACGGGAGGTGGGGGGAGCTTCAAAGTATCCGCGGCTGGTGGCGGTTTGAGAAGGCGCCCGCGAGCTTCGC
>JAAGNO010007058.1:0-17769 GCA_033439905.1 Ceryle rudis
ACCACCACCCCCCCCACCACTCAACCAGTTTTTTTTCTTGTTTTTTTTTTTTTTTTTTTTTTTTTTTTTTTTTCAAGAAAGGCTCTAAACCATGGGCTGTAATGTGTCCTGAAGTCCTGCTGAGGAGGAGAGGACAGCAAGCAGGAGAATTGCACCTTCCCCAAGGACAAGACTGGCCAGCCAGGAGAGGAAGGGTCACTTAGAGTCAGGCTGCTTCCAATGTCATGTTATTTATTCACCGAGACAGTGCCTACACTTAAAAAAAACACTCAGGAGAAAAAAAAAAGTCTCAGCCATTTAATTTAATAGCAATAATAAGATGAGGCATTTTTTCCTCTGAAGATGGGAAGGCTTTACAAAAGATCAGTAATGTTCTGCCATGTTCATATCTGTAGAAACAGACACATGGAAAGTTGCAAGAGCTGCTCAAAGCCACTTCAGTTGGCCTTCAGAATAAAAGCCTGATCCCAAGTGGCCTCCTCTTGGCTCCTTTCACCAAAACATGCAAGACTTCCCAGCACCCATGTGGGATTCCTTGGAAAAAATCAAGGGCAGAGCCCTGACATTTGAAGCTAAAAGAAAAATGTAGAGAGGGGGAAAAAAAATAATTTTAAAGAACCCCACTGTCACCAATTTAATCTTTCATGAATCCTCTTAAGATGAAGAAATAAGCTCTGAGCTATTAAAGAATAACCTCTCCCTATCCTATCCCTATCCTATTCCTTACCCAGCAGAGGTAATTGAATAGATAAACATTTTAGGTCACCTTTCACCGCAGGTTAATGGAAATTGGCTTTGTGCTCTCTAGAAAAATATTTGTTTTAATCTTATCTGGACCTTTCCCTGCAATTCCGATTGCTTAGTTTCCACTTCAGCGATACTTTTATGATTCTGGTTATGGCTATTGCTAGATAGGGAGATGAAGACAGTGCACCTTTCCCTAGACAACAGCATCTATGCATAGCATATAACATTATAATAGAGAGAGGGGTACTTCTTTGCATGTAGAGACAACGGGCTGGACCTGTTGTCCACGGGACAGGTTGTGCCCCAGAGAAGCTGCAAACATCGCTTCCCCAGGATGAGCAACACCAGCCAGGGCTGGTCCTGCTCCCACTTTGCCTGACTTTGCCACCATGGCCTGACCGAGTCCAGCCCAGGCAGGAGATGTGCACAGAAGGGGTTAAATCACCCCAGACCTGCTCATCACCTCTGGACCCAGGTCCAGCCAGAGGTTTTCCTGGCATAGTTGTGCTCTCTGGAGGGCAGGGTAACACCACCCCTGCACAGAAGACCAACAACACTGGCAAAACCCAACACTGACACCAGCAGGTCCCTGGCTTTGCTAGAATGGTTTAATTTTGTGTAGGAGCCTGTGGGTGCTGAGCAGGGGAACGTGACAAGGCCAGTCCCGGTGTAAGGGGCACACCACCACGCCTGCAGCACCTGTAAGAAAGTGTGTCTATATAATGTATGTTCTCTGCAAGTGCTCTCATGTCCAGCAGCCCCTTCAGCGTGGCACTAACATGGCCTGTTGTGGGAGGCTGCCGCAGGTTGCTTCTGGATGTGATCACAGGTGCACACACAGCCCAAGTCTCACCTCCTGTGCATGGGGAAGGCTGCCCAGGTGGGCAGCATGCTGGTGGCTAACCCTGCTCACATCCACCTGTCCCACTCATGGCCTCCATCATGGGGACAACTCCCAGGACACCTCTCGAGGGAAAGTCAGGGGGCTCCCCAGGGCAAAGTCCTCTGCAGCTGCCCCAGGCATCTGGTGGCATCTGATGTTGAATCCCCAGGTGAGGTCCTGCCCTGCACTGGAGATTTACTGGTGGTCCACACATCCCTGTGCTTCCAGGGGACATCTTCTCCTGTGCCAGGAACCACCAGTGCCAGGATAGTCACCCTGCTTCAGGGAGGACAAATTTGATCTCAGTTCCTAAAAAGCATCAAATAACAAAACCCTTTCCCAAGAGCAGATATCTGCAAATTTCACAGTTGCGGGGTAAATTTATTCCGTTGTACAGAAGTTGATCTACCAGTACTACCCAGCTTTCTTCCAGTACTTTCCATCTGCCTACCCCAAAGCACTTTCCAGAGTTGTGCAAAGAGAGGGACACTGGAGTGGTGGCAGAGCACCCCAATGATCTCCATGAGACCCAAGCACTGTGTGGGTGCTGGCCAGATGAGGGTGAGGGAGCCAGCCCTGTGTCCTGGAGCTGTGCTGGCTGGTGAGCAGCCAGCTCTGTACCCAAGGGCTTGTTTCTACTCTTACTCCTGTGCCCTTTGCCTTTGCAGCTGAAGAAACGTCTGTGTGCTCTGCTTCCCAAGGACACCCGGTGCCGGTTGCTGAGCCCCTGCCTCAGCTGTAAGGAGAAGAGACTATTTTGTCTGGCTTTATGTACGTGGCCTGGATGGAGCCCTCCTCCACTGCCCTGGGGAAGACAAAGGGTAATGCTCCTGGCTGGTACAGTGTCACTAACTCCCTGGGAATGGTGAGGGCATGGAGAAGGCTTCGTCACGGAGGTCTCCTGCTGGCACTGGGTTGAGGAGCAGTTGGCAGAAGGCAGAGCCCCGTTGCACATCTTCCAGCTGGGCTCCAGCCTGGCTTATGCCACAGCCCGGCCTCACAGGCGCAGAGGGCTGGGGCTCACCCTTCGCAGCAAGGGCTGCACAGAGCCCAGCTTCCATGGGACCACGGAGCAGTGGGGGCCAGGAGGGGTTGTGTGCAAGGGGGGTGGCAGCTTTGCTTCGCATGCTTGGCCCGGAGCTACAGCCAGTGCACACACAGCCCTCAAGGGTCAGCAACCCTTAGAAATGGAGCCAGTGGGATGGACAAAACCAGCCCAACCACCCCTTTGTCCATCAGTAGCCATTATTGTATTCTGAAACTTGACCATTTCCAAGCAAGCACAGGCAAAACTGGAGCAAATAAAAACATAACAGGAGGTGTTTTAAAAAGCTGATGATGCTAATAGTTTGAGGATGTTGTCTGAGCAAAAAAATTCCAGGCTTTGACCTGAAAGAGAATGATATTTCAGGCAACATGCTGCTTCCCCTCTCTCATTACGCATGGCAATGAGCACATCAGATCATTTCCTCCTGGTAGCTGTAGTCTGGGGTTAGAGACCTGTCCTCTAGTGACCAGCCTCTCTGCTTCCCTGGGGGAAGGCTGTGCAGCCCTCTGCCCTCACCAACCTGCGCCCACCACTTTGCTCACTCTGTAAGCTGGCTTGTCCCCTGCTGCACCTGCACGCAGGGACATTTTAGAGGAAACTACAACAGAAGCAAAAAGCCACTGCTTTATGTGTAATGAAGGGAGAGAGAAGACACCAGCCCTCCTCCAATGTGTCCTTCTGCTCAGAGCTTAGTCTCTGTTCTCTAAATCACCATGTGGCTCCCACACCAGGTTTTCCCCTCCACACACGTTTATGAACACTGCTGCAAAGCGCCTGTTGGGCTGCCCCGGTCTGCAGTCTTCCTGGGTTGATGGAGGACACTGGAAGGACCAGCTTCTTCTGGGTTTGGCCTGAACCAAACAACAGTTTTGACCTTCCTCCAAACCACAGGACAGTGAACAAATTGACGGCTTAGTAAAGTGTAAAGAATTGTTCTGAACACCTGAGATGCCTGCCAGGATAGAATCTGCTCCTACCCATCCCCTGCACCCCTCCCTCCTCATCCAAAACTACCACTCCCACCTAAATTCTAACTCCTTAGGCATATCTAGCAGGTGTCTCTTTATGTTTTGCAGCTGATGAACTTCCCCTGATCTTTTAAAGGGCTGCAGTGAGCCAGCAGTAGTAGCACGATTGCTGTGAGGAGGTGGGACTGATTGTGGGCTAAATGAACTGCTGCAGGAAACAAAGCTATTCCCCTCTGAGTTTCAGGAAAGAGCCTTGGGCTTCTGGTGTGCCAGGGCAGTCAGGGGCAGGGTGGGCTGCTGCAAGGATGGGAAGTGTGGGGAATGAGGGAGCTCTGTGCTCACTGCCTGTGGATTGCTTCCCGTGCTTCAGGACCCAGCCTCTGCTGGTAGATGTGCTCCCAGGTGGGTTTGAAACTTTGTTCTCTAGTTTCATGGGGTTCTTTTTTTGCAAAATGCTGCAAAGCTTTAGTTCCCTGCTGGTTTTTTTTCCAGCTTTGTATGTAGCTTTCCTCTAAAATCTGGAGGGTTGTTTGTGGGCTCCAGCTTGCTCAGAGCCAGGGCTGTTTGGCTGGGGTTCCTGCTTTGCTTTGTAGAGTCTCTGGGGTGTAGGGGATAGGATCCACAAGAGGAAACTGGACAAGCCAGGGCCTCTGCAGAGGGCAGCTAAGAAAGCTCCTCAAGTAAAGGAGTCGATTAAAGTCTTTCCTAACCTCCTCCTGGACTTGCTGTGGTGCCTCAACGGGAATGAAAGTAGAGCTCAGTGCTGGCCTGGAGCTATCTCTTAGATCTGTAGCAGAGGAAAGCTGGAAGGCTCTTTTTTTTTTGCCAGTGAAAGCATGTGTTTGCAGGAGTGCTTCTGCTCACCTCCCCTGTGCTCCTTCTCTGAGCTGAAAAGTGGGGCATCTCCCCTTATGCTGTGTGCAGCCCCTGTGCCAGGTGAAAGCTGTGGGCTGCCTGAGGTGCCCCTCTCTCAACCCTGTCGCTCCAAACCCCATGCTTCCGAGACACTGCCTGCTATCCCAGTGACAGGCCTGCCAGGCCTCCTTGGCTCTCCGTGCTGGCAACCAGCCCTTCTTAGAGCGGGAGAGGACGAGGCACTTGCTCGGAGGGGTTTGCAATCTAGGTTAGGTAGGAAACGATGCTGAGAGCAGTGACATCAGGGAAGAGGGTGGGAGGCAGCTTGCAGATGACGAGTCTATGAGGTTGCCTCTCTGTGCAAGGTACGCGTTGCATTAGTAATGTGTTTGTAGCAAATAACGCTGGGCTAGCATGGGAATGTGGGTCACCGCTGGCAGAACTGTTGAAGGAAGAGGGAGCTGCTTGTGCTGTGCTGTGAAGAAAGCGTATGTTACTGAGGGATCTTTGGTGGTGGGGGGGAGATTTAGCTGCAGTCGCTGCTCCAACTTGTAAGTAGCAGCTTCATGTTGTGCGAGCCGGTGCCCGCTGCCTGGGGGATGCCTCTGGCCTGGGGGTTGGGGTTGAATGATCTTTGAGGAGGGGGTGTGGGGTGCAGTGGTTTGTGTTCCTGGTGTCCAATAGTCACATCCTATTGGGGAACTCCTAGACTTGCTTGCTGATGCTGTCTGTGGCCCTGGCAGTGCCTGGAGCATCCCTGCTGCCCCAGCAGGCATGAGGAGGGATGCAGCCGGGCATGTAGAACCAAGATTCCAGCGTATTTTCGTGACCTATTTCTGATTCTGTTGTTCAGTGTGTGTGTGCTCAGGAAATCTTGGTGCTTTAGGGGGAGTAGGGTTTGTTAGTGATAAGGAAAAGCCTGTTTGACTGCTTGGGAGATTTAAACCAGAAAGTAACCTTGGCTTTGAAGGTGAACTCGGGCTGGGGAAGGTGGTTCTGAGCCTGAATAGAAAGTGATAGGGGGTGGGGATATACTAAAAATGTGTGTGGCACCTCAGTGCAGAAAGAGAGACTCTTGCCTCAGAGCAAGTACATCTAATGAAATAGCTTTGTTGGAAAATGCTACCCTTGGTCAGCAGGGACTTGTTGAGTAGCTTAACTTCCACCAAAAAAGCAGTGGAGCAGAATGGGGTTGGTGGAGGGAAGCATGAAGGAGCTGCCAGGCTGTGGCCATGGAAGGGCTGGGCAGCCTTTGCTCAGCAGCAATGCTCCTGCCTGACTGCAGGTTGTGGAAACCTTGCCTTGTCCAAGTTCCTCAGAGCAAGCTGTGAACCTGTCCTGCATCCTGTGCTGCCAGCAAATACCCCCCACACCCCCCTAGGCAGATGGATGTTTCTGTGGCTTGTTTCCATCCTCCCCAAGGTGTCCAAGCTGTAACACGTCATCATTTTCCCCAAGTCTGGGATCGGAATGGTGTTAGTGACAGCAGGCTGACCCTAGGGCCAAACCCAAGCTTTCTGGGGTTCAGGTTTGGAGGGAACAGGCTGAATCACCTGATGGAGCCTCTCACCAGGGCAACCAACCAAGCCCCTACAGTTTAACACCTCAATCCCATTCCAAGTTGCCCTGGTGAGAGGTTCCTGGGTGGGAGCTCCTCTATCTACTGCTGTCATTTGTAGCGTGGCTCTTGTTCCACACACATCTGTGTCCCCAGCCATCCCCTGTGCTGACCTCCTTCCTTGGCACAGAGTCTTGAGTGTGTGTTGCCTGCTTCAAGACAGCAGGACTGACATCCCTCTGCTGTGACCGTGACATCTGGCCAGCCTTTCTAGCAGCCTGTGGGACAGACTCAGCCCCGAGGCAGGTGTTGGATGACCTTCAGTGGACCTCGGTGAGCCAGACTGTCAGGGAAATAAGGACTATGCCCAGTGGGAGGAGATAGGGATTGATCCGTCTGGGTGCTGCCTGCATGCTGTCCCTGCTGGGACATGCTCCTGTACTTGCTGCAGGGCAAAGTTTCAGACGAGGTCAGGGTCTCAGACCAGCCTGATGAGAGCCAAGCTCTCTCACTGAACGGTTTGTGGGTTTTTGTTTAAATTCCCGTTTTCCCTTTCTTATCTATTCAGAAACTCTAAAACCGCAGCCTGTTTTTTTGGTTCCTCACCAGAGCTGCACCCAGATGCCAGAACAGCTGGTGGTGCCCAGTTCAGTGGCTCTGGAGAACCTGGCAGACCCCAAGACCTGTGTGAGAAGGGCGCTGTAAATGGGCTTGTGTTTACCTCAGATCTTATTGTTGTCCTACAAACTCCTTGCTGGGGGAGATGGGCTCTGGCTACCAATTCCTTGGTCTGTAAAGGAGCTATTCCTGGATGACAATTTGCTTATGTCCAAAAAGGATTTTAATTTTTTTTTTGGAGGAAGTGTATGTATCTGTGACTGTTTTGATTCTTTTCCTCCAGTAGCAGAACTAGAGCAGGGCCAGAGAGTAAAACTGAGTCTTGAAATATTTTTATTATCTGCTTCTAAGCAAAACAAGGAACTCCTCCGGGCAGGTTGCGCTTCTCAGGCCTCTCTCTTGCTCAGCCTGTGAAGGAGGGAGCAGGCTCAGGACTCTGCCTCTCTGCAGAGGGAGAGATGATGATGATGGGTGGTGGCAACTGCCTTGCATGGCTGAGCAGCAGAGATGCTCCGTGGTGGGAATCCCAGCTTCTGGCACTGGCTGCGTGTCCTTGGGCAAGTCACTTACTTGCTAGACGTGTGTGCTGGCATACCTCCTGCAGAGCCCTGAAAGCTTTCATTCATGTCCCTAATTACTTGCAGAGTCCTGAATGAAAGGGACAGTGGCCGTGCCAAGTGTGTGACGTATCTCGGTACAACATAGTCCTTGTGAGCACTCCTCTTGTCCCTCCTGGGGTGGCTCACGGAGGCTTGACGGTGGTGCTTTAGCCCAAGTGCCCTCTGCCATGGGAGTGGGTGTGTTGTGGTGCTCATCCCTGTCCTGTGAGCTATTGAGGGCTCCTGGCAGGGCTGGGAGGGGAGCTGTCCTGGTTCCTATAATTTCCTGGTTATTTTGGTATGTGGGTGGAAGGGGGAGGAGGGTGATTGTGGAGAGAAGAGCAAGGTCAGTGAAGAACAAACGTGCCTCTGTGCACTTGTGATCACGCTGCCAGCTAATAGCCTTCGGTGCTCCAACTTTCTTCGCAGAACTCATCAAGCACGGCCGTGAGAGAATAGGACAAACCATCAAGGCCTCCGGCTCCAGGCTCTGCTCGTAGTGAGTACAAAAGCCTCCCGGTGGGATGAGAGCCCTTTAAAAGCTCAGCCCGATAACCCCTGCGCTGGCTCAAGCGGTGAATGGAGCTGGCTGGCACCGGCCAGATGTGGGCAGTGCCCAGGGACAGCCGCCAGCTCCCGCTGCTGCCCGGCATCTCCTGCTATGGTCAGCCCAGCTGCGGAGTAGGGGGGCTCTGGGATGGCCGGGGGTCTGCGCCTGGTGGTGTGTGGGGATGGAGAGGGGGAGCACCCCCAGGTGAGAGGTGGGGGAGGCTGGTGGGGGCTTTGAGCCCACTTTTTGGAAGGGGCAGGGTGGAGGGTGGCTGGAGGGATACGAGCCTTCAGAGCCTCCCTGGGGTCGGTGAGAGCTTGGTGGGGCTGAGGGGGAATGGACAAAGCTCTGGGGCAGGAAAGAAGGGAACAGAGCTGTGTGGGGTTTTTGTTTTTCTTCTGTCATCTCTTTATCACGCCTTTTGCAAGGAGTGTGGGGGAACCCTTAAAGAAGGGAGGAATCTGTGAGGAGGCAGGACCCATCCCTCCCCAGCGATGTTTGAACAGGATGGATCTGAAACAATGAGTGTTGTTCAAGTCCAACTGCTCCAGCCCCAGTAGTAGCTGCACTGGGTGGCTAAGAGCCCTGTACTCCCCGAGCTCACCCTTGCTGCCACGGCCAGCCCCTCTTCCCTGCAATGTCACCAGCCTCAAACTGCCCTGGCCTAGGGGAATGGGAATGGCCTCTAGCTGCTGCCAGCCCAGGTGACATCTGGTGGTGGGACCCATCTGGACCCCCCTGGCTGACCTGTGGGGACACTCCCTGGGTTGCAGGACTGGGTGCTGCAATATCCCTGGGCAGTGGGGTGGGGGCTGCACCTGCCTTGAGAGGGGTCTGGCCATGGCTGTAACCTCACCTGCCCCCCATGCTGCATTGCTGCTGGGGCTGTGCTGGTCTTCATGTGTCGGTGCCCTGAGCAGTTTCTGCTATTGCAAATCAAGGGCTAGCAGTGGCATTTGATATGCTTGTTCAAGTCACTTGTGCACTCGGGAACATTTCTTTCCTCCCTTCTCCTGTCAGCATTCACCCACTGTCCCCTGCCTCCCGCAGAGCATGTGCACCCTCACCCCTTGGCAGGAGATGCTGGGGAGCTCAGCTGAGCCCTCCTATGATGGAGGGGAGCACACTTTGGGATCGCTGTTGGTCCCTGTCAAGCTAATAGCGTGAAGCTGTTTCTCTCTCGGGTTTTGTTTTCAATACTGGCTTGTTCTTTTCCCAAGTGCTGAACGAGTTGCTTTTTTAATGGATCGTTCCCGGAGCCCAGACAAAAACACCCAGGTGAGTTCATGGCTCTGAGCCAGCAAATCCTCACCTTTGGCACGGAGAGGGGCTGGTGCCTGTAGGAGACAAGCAAGGAGGGGAGCCTGAGATGGTCTGCTAGGAGTGTTACTGCTGCCTTGTCCCTGTGAGTGATGTTGGGTGGAGAAAAAGAAGAGCAGATGGGTCCTAATATAGCCTTTTGGACAAGGTATAATGCTCCCAGAGTCTGGGGAGGGGAAGATTCCTGGTGAGCAGGAAAAGGAGGAAGACCATGTGTGTGTATGTACCCCTTTGTAGTTTGGGAAAGGGAGGCTGCACCTCTGAGCGTACACAAGGCCACTTTCAAGGCTCCAGATTTGGTGGTTTTGAGGCTTAACAGGAGTGGGCAGAGAACTGCAGGGCTGGGGGGATGCCTCACTATCTCAGTGCTTCGGTGAGAGCTGAGCCACGTGGTGCCCTTCTTCTGGCAGCACAGCAGGTCTTGAAAACCTCACATCAAGAGCTGAGCAGTTCCTTAGTATGTCTTTGTGCAAGTATGGGATGAGGACTTCAGCACAGGCTTGAGCTCCGTACAGCCTCCAGCTTGGGGACGATACTGCTGTAGCTCATAGACCTGCTCTCCCTTCCCCAAACGTTTGCCAAAAGCATCCACTGTGTCTCTTGCTGGTGGATGTTGATGTTGGCTCTGTGCAAGTGATGCTGTGCTGAGGAAAGGAAAACACAACCTGCAAAGTGGTCCTTGTGGCTAATAGTATTGTTATTCTCTCTAGCCTCCGACACCAAGTGACAACATCAACCTTGGACCTTCTGCTAACCCAAAGTAAGCTCCCTGGGAAAGCCAGGTAGGGTGCAGAGCACATGCAGTGAAGGGATCTGGCAGGGGAATGCAGTTAGTCCCTATGTCTCGCAAGGGTGGTGTCTGCAGAAGCCCAAACAATTGCATTACTTGGTCTTTAACACCATGTGTATCACCAGTGCATTAGCCTTCAAGACATTCAGCTATAGCTGGTCCCTGTTCTCATGATGATCCTTTCCTGCCCACGTCTGCAGGCCCTTGTCCCACCTCTCCTGAGAGGTAGTAAGGGAAGATCCTCCTTATCACTGCTGGCTCCCTGACTGCCTTTCTCTAGAAATGGTGTCCCCTGTAAAGGTGCCACTTGGTGCTTTCACCTGCTGCTGTGTTCAGCAGGTGGATCGCTGAGGGATTGCTCATCCCCTGCTGGGTGCACTGACATACACAGCATGAATCCCAAACCGTCGGGGAGCAAGGGTCACCTGTCCAGTGCCCTTTAATCCCTTTCACAAACACTCGTGTTTCCAAGAAGGAACTCTGCTTTAATGGTAGTGTTGCTGTTGCGTGTTTCTCTCACAGAAACATTAACTTGTTTCGTTCTTGCCCAATAGTGCCAAGCCAACAGACTTTGACTTCCTGAAGGTTATTGGCAAAGGAAGCTTTGGAAAAGTAAGTGGGTTTGTACAGCTGGGCTGTAGCTCTTTAGAGGCAGCTTGGAAAGAGTGTGAGGAGTTTTATGCACAGTGGTGATGGTGAGGAGCAGTACTTCATTCAAAATAAGCTTCAGACTTCTTCAGCTAGCAAAAGATCTCCAGACAAGTCCGAGCTTTGTGAGATAGCAAGAATCCACTTCAACTGCGACTGTCCCCCAATGCTCTGAAATTATTTTCTATTGGGTGTGTAAGAGGTGTATGTGGAGATGTCATGTGGGGGGTTTTTTTCTGGCAATGAGAAAGTGCTGGGAAGTCATCGGGCTGGAGCTTGGTCTTTAAAACTTTGTACTTGACCCTCTGAAGCTGTACTCTGTGTATAATCACTCAAGAGTGTTGAGCTAATGAGGAAACACTAACCAAACAGCAGGAGAGACTGAAAACTGTGACTAGGACCTTCTGTTGCAGGTTCTTCTGGCCAAACGCAAGTGCGATGGGACTTTTTACGCAGTGAAAGTCTTGCATAAGAAAACCATCCTAAAGAAAAAGGAGGTACGTCTGCTCTCCTTGGCTACTTCTGCAAATAGCGGTCCCTGTATGAGCCCCCTGGTAACGCAGTCTCGCAGCTGGCATTCATGTAGATAGGTTAAGCATGGATTTTTCCAAGACAAGGAGAAGAACTGAGATGAATCAGGTCTGATAGGAGAGAGAGGTTCCTTTCCTGGGGCTGGAGATGACCCTCTTGGGCTCCCAGCTGTCTTGAAAACAGCAGTGAGCTCCTGCAGCAGACGGGACTGGACCCTTGCCTGGAATGCTAACACCTTGCCTGCTTTTTGATAGCAAAACCACATCATGGCAGAGCGCAATGTGCTCCTAAAAAATGTCAAGCACCCCTTCCTTGTGGGACTCCATTACTCATTCCAGACCTCGGAGAAGCTTTACTTTGTGCTTGACTACGTAAATGGAGGAGAGGTGAGTGCACTTTAATTTTAATTCTCTGTTTGGTCCTTCCCAACATGCTGCTTTACTGCCTAAAACCGTTTCTTGTCAGAAGATAAAGATGTTGAAGTATAATGTGCTGGCAAGGACCAGCCAGGAGTAGCTGGCATGCTATGAGTAATAGAGTGAAGATTTTGCTGTCTATGACCTGATTTGGATGATTGCCAAGGCAAAGATGTTGAGAAAAGCATGTGTTAGAGATGGTTTAAAATCCTATGGAGGATATGAGAAATGCCAGTGTTGACGAGCTTTAGGCAAAACCCACTTGTGAGCCAGCTCTGGATCCTAGTCTAGACCCTGGGTGGTGCTATTGCCATATCCCAGACTTCTTTTTCTACCCTTTTGAAGCATAACTTTGTTCAGCTGCCATTTTCAGTGGTATCTGAAACTGTCTGGGAGATACTGTTACCATGGATGTCTTGTTCAAGAGAATTCATACACGCTGGGGTTTTTAGTGGGTTCAGCTCTGTGCATGCACCACTTTTCATGGCCGAACGACCACTGGAGTTGGCCTGGGGGTTGTAGCAAGCTAGGAAGCTTCACAAGATCAGCAGATGACCATTTTTGAGGGAATGAAGTCTTAAGACTGTGACTTAAGAGGAGGGCAAATGAAGCAATTCCTCAAGAGGTGTTTAAATTGCTTATTCTTTTCTCTTCATTGTGCTACTTGCTGTGCATCAGTTTTCACTCGAGTAGGTGGCTTTCAGGCTTGCTCCAGCTATCCTTTAGTTTTTTAGAGGAGAAATGATCAACCCTCTCATCTGCCTGTAGCTCTTCTTCCACTTGCAAAGGGAGCGGTGTTTCCGTGAGCCCCGGGCCCGGTTCTATGCTGCAGAAGTTGCTAGTGCAATTGGGTACCTGCATTCCTTGAACATCATTTACAGGTAAGATGTGTTCTGCTGGGGAGACCAGGGCCACCGAGTCTGCCTAGCCAGGCTGTGTGCAGTGCTGGGGAGGAACAGGGCTTCACTGGGGCCCTGGAGAATGTAGGGCTGGAGTAGTCCAATAAACTCTAAACTGCTGCTGGTGCCTCGTCCTGCGAGAGGGGTGCTCTCTGCATGGGACCTGATGGGCAATAAATACAGGTGGGAAGGAGAAGGAATGGTTGTTAAGTGTAAAGATCTAAAATAAACCTGCCTCAATAAGTAAGCAACTCTTGCTCAGTTAACGATTTATGCAGAGATATGCAGGCCAACTCTTGACTCTCTATGATAGCAGTCTTCCTATGTTTACATGTGTGGATGTTGATATCCAGCAGTGAGGGCCTTCCATGATTTGGGAAGGCCTTGGTCAACTGGATTGGGAAGTTTTGATGGCTCCTGTTCTTAGCTGACACTGTTTCAGATCTGGCTTTATGAGACATCTGGCCAAATCTGCTCAAACAGCGCTTTTTGTTTTGCAGGGACTTAAAACCTGAGAATATTCTCCTGGATTGTCAGGTATATCCAAAGCTTGAGCTGCCTTCTTTCTGTCTTCAAAAGCATCAGGACTATAAACAGAGGGCTATGGTTCTGCAAGCTGGGCTGTAGCTCTCCTCATTGCATGGATTTTGTACATATGCACCACTGCACTCGTGGGCAGATCCTGCAAGAGGAAGGGAGCCTGCCCTCTGCAGAACTGCACGCTTGGGGCCCTTGGCTCTTTCCCAAAAGCTGGGACCTGACTTGTGGGCAGAGATCAGCGTGCTAAGAGACAGTCACTGCTGCTACTCTGGTGGTGACCACTAGATAAATCGGCTCTGGGATTAAGCAGTGGCAAAGCACAGCAGCGCTGGATCTCTTCGTAGCTGTGCGGTTGTAGACAACCTAAAAAAAGAAGTCCTGACTCTTTCTCTATAGACTCCTGTACTTGTACTATAGGGTGCCTGGAAGGTGAGGGAGGGGAAGCAGACGAGCAGTGAGTGGGGGACTAAAACACGCATGAGATGTGATGTGAAGACCAGTGCTTTGCAAATCCTGCTGCATCTCCAGGAAGAGTGGGCCAAGCTGAAATTTCTCCTCCTTCTTTAGGGACACATAGTACTGACGGACTTTGGCCTCTGCAAGGAAGGAATGGAGCAAGAAGAGACAACTTCTACCTTTTGTGGCACTCCGGAGGTATGGCATGTGCTGGGGTTTCACTGTGACCTGGGAGCTGAAAGCCTTCAGAGATTTGCTGTGCTGGGTCCCAGACTTGCGCAGGCGCTCAGGATCTTAAAATATGGGCTCTGAATTAGACAATCCTGGTCTCTTTGTGGCTGTCAGCCTGAAGCTGAAGTTCAGAAGAGGCCTTTCCTACTCAGCAGAGGCAGTTCTACCCGAACCAGCTGGTCAGTACTCTAAATTTGCTGTGCTATCAGGAGCAAGGATCCCTGTACTTGGCAGTGGCTGATCTTACGAAACTGGGGCTGCTCCAGGTGGCTGTGGAGACAACCTTGACCCAGGAGCAAGACTGTGAACAGGCTGTTGACTTGCTCTGGAGCTGCACAACAGAGAGCCTGCTGGTACCGGCCCACACAGGACCTTGCTGTGCTCTTCTGCGTGTCCTTGGTATGCAGAAGCTGCACAACACCCTGTGCAGGGGAGAGGACCAGGCTCTCCTCTGGAATGTGAGCACTGCTTGGAGGGGAGAAAATGCCTTTTCTCCAATGCACCTCAACTTGGTCTTGCTAAAACCTCTCTCCAGGTTAGCTTCTTGGAAGCTCTTCTCCTGCTTCTTAGTGAGCAGGGGTAAGCTGGGTAGCACTCTGGCTTCAGCAATATACCTGTCCTGCTGCCCGTCCTTGGACAGCTTGAAGGGTCTGTGAACAGGATCCCTTTCAGTACTCGAGCCCGGTAGAAGCGGGCAGGAATCTCCTGGTGGTAACGCTTGGCTTTCAGTGGGCACCCAGTTACACAATGGTACAGCACGAACCAAGCAGGAATGTTCTAGCTTTGTTTTGTGGTTTTTGGTGTGTGTTGTTTTTTCCTGTCCTAGACAGGTAGCTTGATAGTACACAGAGATAATCCTGTGCAAGACCAGACTTGATGTGCTGCTTGTTCTGCAGCCACTTGAATTCTTCCCTGTTGGTCCTTGGTGGTGGTTATTGGTAGTTTTGCTGCTTTGGACAGACTTGCTGGGACTGGAAACCACTCAAAACCACAGGAGCCTCGTGGAGGTGTAATGTGCCAGTGCAGGCCAGGTTTGCTGGTTGAGTTGTGGTGGGTAGCAAATCCTTGTACAAGTCCTCTATAGGGAGAGAACCTTCTGAAGCCCAGTAAAACACTTTGGGGCTTCTAGGTTTCTTTCAAACTCATTGCTCTGAAGCAAGTGGCGAGTCTATCAAAGCATGGTAGGAAATGCATTGTGTGCTTCCTCACGCGTCTGCTCAGCCTGAACTGCCACCAGGTTTGTGTACGTAGGAGGACAAAGCCTGCCCTTTTATAATTTGACTTAAATATTTTACTTCTGACTCTTCCCAGTACCTGGCTCCCGAGGTGCTAAAGAAGCAGCCGTATGACAGGACAGTAGACTGGTGGTGCCTAGGAGCTGTCCTCTATGAGATGCTGTTTGGACTGGTACGTTAGATATCTGTCTGTTTTATGCTACATGGTGGTGAATTTAGTTTTGAAAGCTGTGATGTTGGTCTGGTGTTCACATGGTAGCTGACACAGACAGCTGAATCCTGAATTAGACTACTTGTTTCAATCATACCATTGCCCTTTGAACAGTGAGATAGCTGTTTGGTCGCTGAGATGTGGCAGGTCTCCCTCATCTGCTTGCTGCAGGACTCATTTTGACCTGTGCTGTGTGGTTCATGATGGTAGCTCATGTTTTACCTGGCTGCTTCTCCTCTCTTTCAAATTAGCCTCCTTTTTACAGCCGGGATGTGTCTCAGATGTATGACAACATTCTGCACAAGCCACTCCACATCCAAGGGACCAAGACTGTAGCAGCTTGTGACATTCTCCAGGGACTTCTCCACAAGGACCAGAAGAGGAGGCTGGGTGCCAAGACAGACTTTGTAGGTTACCTTTGTAGGATCAGGAGGGAGGATGGATGGGAAAGCTTTCTGTTTCAAGCCTTTCATGGTAACAGCACTGCCTTGAAAAAGCTTTCTGTGCATGCTGAAGTCTCTCCAGCCCCCTAAAAAGGGGCATATGAGGTTGACTTGGATTTCCAAAGGGAATGACTATGATTCAAGGTGTGGTGGCAAGCTAGGAGGCTATGTGTGATAGTGTCCTCTCCCTTCAAGGGATTACTGGACCATGACCCTCCTGTATTAAGGGTTTGCTGCATGGATACATGGCAGCTCCAAGTCTTGCTTCTACCATTTGATGCTCTGAAACTAGCTGGCAGGTGCTGGAAAAGGAGGGTTGGCAGAAGACTGACTTTTTTTTTTTTTTTTCTCCCCTGCTTTCTGTGTAGCTTGAGATAAAGAACCATGTATTCTTCAGCCCAATAAACTGGGATGACTTGTACCACAAGAGGATTACTCCTCCGTTCAACCCCAATGTGGTAAGTGGGTATCTCTGGTACCTGTTACACAGTGGTACAAACAGAAACCTCGGCAGATGCGTTCTGCTGACACTGAAGGGTGCTGAAGTGCAAGTTAACACCATCACCACTGCATTTGCAGTTCCGTTCGGAAGAGCAGCTCTGTTTAGACTGACTGAACACAAGCAGCTGCTTGGGCTCTGCTCCCTCTAACTAACTTTGTCTTTGCTGTTTGGCTTAGGCTGGTCCGGCTGATCTGCGACACTTTGATCCAGAGTTCACCCAGGAAGCCATCTCCGCCTCCATCACCCACACGCCTGACCTAGCAGGCAGCAGCTCCAGTGCCTCAGATGCATTTTTAGGTTTTTCTTATGCACCAACTGAAGAGGGCATCTAGGTTTTATAAAAGCTTTGGAGAAGCCAGATTTTAACTGAATGGGATTTTTGTTTGTGTGTGGGGTTTTGTTTTTTTTTTTTTGTTTGTTTGTTTTGTTTTGTTTTTTGAAAGGATTGATACTGTCCTTTGCTCATTGTTCAAGGAAATTGGGACTAATACACTAACTGGCTGGGATGGAACAGAGTTCTTAACTTTTACTGTTTGGTGGATTTCCCTCTAAATGACTGTTGTCCTGTCAGGGAAACTGGGACACTGATGATTATGATTTTGATTCCACACCCTCCCCACCCCCCGTGTGTCTCGTGCTACTTGGCAGAATTGTATTCACTCTGTGGTTGTATTTATGGTTGAGGTATGTACCATCGGTCACATCAACACCCCTGTCCCTGTACCTGGCCCCTGTGTCACTTAAGCCACTTATCCTGGACTGAGAAACTGTTATTTCTCCCAAGGCAGCTGCAGGTCTGTAAATCCTGAACTGTGCTATGGCTTTTCACACCAGTCCCCGGCCTCCAAGGTGAGGGGATCCTCTCTCTAGTCCACGATTGGGATGCTTCTGAAGCAACAGGGAGGCTGTTACATTATGAAAGGAAAATCCCAGATAAAATAGATGAGGAAGAGATGGAGTTGCTTGGAAAAATAAAAATAACCTTATGGCCTGCTTGGGGTGGGGGATCCTTTCACAGCATGTGCTTGATGTGCCCGAGGCACACCCACACTACTGCACAGACTATGATCCGTGGAGCACAGACTGCTGCGGCCTGGACTGGGAGGACTGGGGTGCTGAGCCCTGGCCTGGGGGAGCGGGAGACCAGCAGCAGCCCTCCCGGCTCCAGCGCCATTCACAAATTGCCTGTCACGGATGTAGGACAGTTATTTATTCTGCCTTAATTCAACACGCTGATGTACTCGCTGAATGTCGCTTCCCACTTTATGTTGAACTTGTGTTTCTGTGGAGGTTAAGAGCTGCTGACCGCACCATGGGGATATACGAGAGGCTTTCTACAAGTTGTGTGATGCTCACGCTGTGCTGGAATTTTTTTTTTTTTTTATCAGAATTTATCTTGTACATGCTGAAGTCATCAGAACTATGACGTGGTTTATATTAAAGTGCGTACACTGCTGATGTGTTTCCCTCTCTCTCGGGGCGCGGGGAGCAGCAGGCGGGTGGTAGCGTCACGCTGTGGCTGAGAACAGCTCTACCCAACATCCAGAAAGTCAGTTCAAACTTTCCTTTTTTTTTTTTTTTTTTTTTCTTTATTATCTTCTTAAACATTCTTTCTTCATTTTCTTGTGTTAGAACTCTCTTCCAAGTTTACAAATTCTTTTTTTTACCCACCCTTAAAAAATAACCAAAAAAACAGTCTTGTTTTTTTCTGCCAAAACATC
>JAAGNO010007059.1:0-10561 GCA_033439905.1 Ceryle rudis
TGGAATAGGCTACCCAGGGAGGTGGTTGAGGCCCCATCCCTGGAGATATGTAAGCTGAGGCTGGACAAGGCTCTGAGTAGCCTGGTCTAGTTGAGGGTGTCCCTGCTCACTAGAGGGGGGCTGGACTAGATGACCTTCGGAGGTCCCTTCCCGCCCTAGCCATTCTATGATTCTATCATACTCCCACAGGAATAGCACTAAGCACAGAAGGAAACTTGGTCTCAAACTCTAATTCTGCCTGAAAAAGACTAGGACTCCCAGGAAAGAATCTCAATTGCAAACTCTTGGGCTTTGGGGAAGGTTCCCTCTCCTTTTTCAAGGATAGGCTACTTTACGTTATCAGCTGAGATCTGCTTCATTCAGTGTCTGAATTGTAATTGCCATCTCATAACATGAACGATGCAATAACCTGTTCCAGATGGTCAGGCCAGAAGCTCAAAGGCACAGTTCCATACATATTTCCCTTTCCTAGCCAAACATAACACAGGCAAGAATTAACAGTGAAAATTAACATAATATGCAATTGTAAAAACATCACTAGTGCTAACTAAAACGTACTGGGAACATAGAGTCTCTGAGATGTCATGTTGTGTTGATCTGCAGCTCACACTACTGTTTCTAGGAAGCAGAAAGTGTAACAGTTCCTGTTGTGTTGCTTTCTTTTGGAGCTCTGTTGCCTCAACATGGTGCAGTTACCATCTGTGTGAGATATCTATGGTAAAAACAGAGCCAATACAGCATCCCTGCCCTCCCTCCTGTATGGGGATGTCACCAGTCTGTCTGAAGCATGTGTTCCTCTGGAATGACAATAATTGCTGATGATGTCACTGCTTCCCAAGAACAGGAAGCAGAGTACCATTGTAACGATGTAGCACATGGTCTCAGAGTACCCTACCAGATGGACCTCATAATTTAAAGTTTTTGGTTTACATTATCTAACTCTACATCTTATAGATGTTACTATCTTTACAGGTCTGTGGACATTCTGATACTGGTTTCTAGCAGCACAGTTTCTTTTAGAACAAAAAGTTATCGGTGGAAAATCCAGGCACCACTGGATCTAGACTGAAATGTAACAACCCTAAACAGCATCTGACTCCACTTTATTGCTTTGGAAAGATATTAATCATCCCATTAAATGAGGACTGGTAGAATCTAGCAGGTACATACCGAAACCCAAACAGCTTAAACTTATGCTCGATGAACTTCATCTGCTCTAAGACAAAACTATTTCAGGTATATTAACTTCGGTGAGATCTGTTTTACCTGTTTATCTGTAGTGTTTTCTAGAAAGGTCGAGGAAAGTCACCTGAGGCAAAAAGAAAAAAAAAAAGTAATATTCTTGAAAGAGAATGCTTCAGTACGGTTCAGTGGTAATGAAAGCAAGGTAAGCAAGCAAACTTTTTATAACTTTCCCAGTAAAAATACAGAATCTTTCACAGCATTTTTGGTGCATGTGACTACTCTCAGCAGGTCCCTCCCTATTACTACTCATTTGCAACAGTACCCAACATTCTTCTTGATTTTTCAATTCTTAAATTGAATTGAATTTGAATTGACCAGCCTTTGTGCTTTTAAGGCTATTTTTCTGTAAAATGTGTATAGAACATCATCCTGTACTTAAAAGATCTTGAGAACTCATACCTCCCCCTTGAGCTGTATCTAGAATATGATGCCCCAACCACTGTTAATACTTTTATTTTTCTATTTCTGTTGACTCTCATCCTTGAGCATAGCTCTGGTAACTGCAATTCACATTTTGCCTGAAATTAGACAGATATTTTAGTTTGTGTTGTTTGGGGTTTTTTTTGGTTTTTTTTGTATTTTATAAGATTGACATTTACATAAGCTAGGCTGCAGTCCTCTACATTTCTGTCAAATCATAGAATCATAAAAACATAGAATGGTTTGGCTTGGAAGGGAGCTTAAAGATCATCTAATTCCAGCCCCCCTGGCATGGGCAGGGACACCTTCCACTAGACCAGGTTGCTCAAAGCCCCACCCAACTTGGCCTTGAATATTTCCATGGAGGGAGAATCCACAGCTTGTCTGGGCAGCCTGTTCCAGTGTCTCAACACTCTCATAAGATATAATTTCTTCCTTATATCTAATCTCAATCTACCCTCTTTCAGTTTAAAGCCATTACCCTTCAACCATTCACTATACTCCCTGATCAAGAGTCCATCCCCATCATTCCTGTAAGACTCCTCTAAGTACTGGAAAGCTGCTATAAGGTCTCCCCAGAGCTTTCTCTTCTCCAAGATGAACAACACCAACTCGCTCAGCACATCTGGCACAGCAGCATCAGGCTGGATGTTAGAGCAGCTGAATGGAGACAGTAGTTCACTCATCCAGACTAACCTGGCAGACTTCTCTATCTGCTGGGGCATGTGTCCTAGCAAGGCATCGGCTTCACCGGTGCTTCCTCCTCTCCCAGGTACATCATTTCCATCACTGGAATTTACACTGAGATGGGGTTTGCTGTTGTTGTTTTGTAGGGGTTTTTTTTCAGATGTAGTTGAGCATCCTTTCTCTCTCTCTTTTTTTTTTTTTTTTTTTTTTTTTAATATTTCCTCTAGTCTGCTTAGGCAATTAATTTTGTTTTTATCCAGAGCAAAAGATTGAAAGATTGACCTCTGTGGTATCAACCATATTCTGCATTTTTCATTAAAACACTTCAGGTTCTGACCAAACCCAAACAAGTCTGTAGAAATGCCATCTCTCAACAGGGATGTTTAAATGTTCACAAGTATGTGCACTATTTTTGTAAGGCCACCTGCCAGAACCCTGCTGATGAATCCAGAGTAGAAAAATATTTGACATCAGTCATCTATTCCAGAGCTTCTCTCTTTCCAAGTGGTGGAAAATATTCCCTTTTTAGACATGTTTCACTCTTATAGGTGTACATATAAGCAAAGACTTCTGGTTTCTTTTTCCAATAAAACAACTGGCAAAGATGTCTACATTTTTTTTTTGACCTTTTCCTTATCTTATGACTTTCAGGATTATATGTTAGACAAATATAGGAGTGGCAGAAAATTTCCATATGAGGAGAGGGATATTTTGACTGTTTTGTACTCACTCAACTGCCTTCCTAACCCCAGAGGACATTTTTAAACTTTTTTTTTTTTTTTTAAATTTGAAAACTGCTACACTTAATTTACTTATTCCCATAGCAGGGATTACACCATTTCACAATGTGCCTGTTTACTTTTGGGGTTTTGTAAGTTAACCATGCTGTTTGGACATAAATTGGCTCTGAAACTGGGTGATAAAATTGATGTGTGTTGTCTATTTGTTTCCAGACTCATTATTCACTGCTCTGCAGCGATGAGGGCTGCTATCAGGAAGCAATTCAAATGCTGTATGTAGCAATTCCACTGAGCAGGGGCTTGCTATTCCTGTTTTCTAGTTCTGCTGTACGTGTGCTGCAGCATTTACAAAGTCTTGCAAAAAGATGCAGTTTACAGTACAGATTGTTGAATTTTTTTTACTTCCTTTTTTTTTTTATCTGCTGGCCTTTGCTTTGACTTGTATTGGTTGTCACAGCAGAAGTAGCTGAGCAGTACCAGGAGTTCCCCCTGAAGAAGCAGGCTGGCTGTTCCCAGGAGCTCTAGTCTGTTTGGGTGCTGTGGGGGATCACAACCTCAAGTAGCCATGTGAAAAAACAGTGGAACTGGACCCTTCTCCCGGCAGAGGCACCCGTACTGCTAACAGAGCCCATAGCTGGAGCCTGATAAAGCAATCAGTCCCCATTTTGCCCACTGTTTCAGAGCAAAATTCAAGAAGCTGAAATTGTGCCAGATGGATAAAATAGAAAAGAACAAAAACTCTGTCAGGTTAAACGCAAAAAAAAACAGAAAAGCAGGCCAAGAAAGTTTTAGAAACAAATTGTAACAGACATAAAAGCTAATAATTCTTTTTCAGACACACCAAGAGCAGGAAAATTGCCAAACTGTCTGCAAAGTCAACAGATTAACAAGGTATAAAAATAGTGCTTAGAAAAGATAAAATCACCATAGAAAGTTAAGCAATTCTCTTCATCTGCATTTATTAGAGGTTCCCATGATGGAATTAGAAAAGAGGAAGGGAAGGTGAAGGGAGAGGGGAAGGGGCGAAATCATCCTTCAGGTCTGCCTAGAATTGAGGTACCAGCAAAAAAGGTTGTAGAACAAATCAAGGAAATGAAAAGTAACAATTTATCAGAACTCATTTGCCATTTAGATATTAAGTGTTGTGACTGAATTAAATGTGAAGGTATGTAACAGCTCAATTACTTATGATAAGTGTAACCTCTCACAAAATCCTCTTAGTGCTAAAAGAATAGAAGGTACCAAATAAGATACAGTATTTAAAAGGTTTCCATAAATAAATATGCAGAACGGTAAATCCAATGTATCAGGCAAAAGAGTAGCACAGCACAGGACACTTAGCGTTGATTTTTATAAAATCATAGAATCATAGAATGTATTGGGTTGGAAGGGACTTCTAAAGGTCATCTAGTCCAACCCCCCTGTAATAAGCAGGGACATCTCCAACTAGGTCAGGCTGCTCAGAGCAGCTTCTAACTGGCACCTGTAAATAGCAAAGATTAAATTTTCCCTGCAAAAACTTGGGAATTTGGGTATAATTGTTGTCATTTCTTTCTAAGTCCGAGATTTCATCTACAACCATTGTAGCCACCCGTGGTAGTCCAAGAAAGGCACCATGCAATGGGCACTGAAACTGAGTCAGGTTTGGCTAACACTCACAGGGGTGTTGGTGCTGGAACATGTCATTAGGAGGTCTGCTGAGATGTCTTTAGAAGACCAGGGATGGGGGAAAGAGGGAAGGACCCCAGAAGGTAAATCCACCTACTTTATGAAGTGGAACTTCTTAGCACTAAGCCCATATCCTCTCCTCCACAATCTGTTTTTGGTAGCAGTCATAGATGCATCAGTACCCTGGGCAATTAGGGCACTCAGTGCCAAGCACACAGTCAACATATCACTGTGACAGAGTACATGTAACCTATTTCTTGTGAGTGAGAGGTTCAATTCAGGCTCAGTTTGGCTTCTTGCCGGAGTTTCATTTTTATCTCCAAAACCGGAAGGTTGGCCTTTCAGGTTTTGATCAATTACAATGACTTCTGATGTTTCCCTATTCCATTTTAGTTTCCAATGAAAACAGTTTCTTTCATGAACTTGATTTGCTAGCCACAGCGCAGTGCAGGCTTCAGGTTGCCTGCAAAGCATATGACAATTGAAAGTACCAGTACAAGGGAGATGAAACCACTGGGTTTAGGAGAACATAGCAGCGAGAGTGCTGAGGGGTCCCTGAATCCCCAGTCCGAGTAGGTAGGTTCTGGGCAGCACACCACAGTCATCGTTCTGAAAACAGTCCAGTAAAGACATAGGAACCACCTACAAGACCTTGCCTGCAGGTGGCACTCTGCAAGTCCTTCATCCTGAGTACTCTGCAGACAGTGTGCTATTCAGAGTCTGGGTTCGGGTCCAGAGAGATCTGGCAAGCCTAGCTATGACTCATTCGTTTTCTTTAGAATCCTGTACTCCTCAGACTTTTGTAGTTTCATAATAAGCCTCCTCTAAGTTAGATGAAAACTGTTAAACCCATCTGCTCCTGCTCCTATTGTAAAAAATAAGGCAGTCTTCTGTTTGCCTTCATTTTTATTGGCACCTACTACTTGAGCATACAAAGTGCAGTCTAAATATTTTCCAATTTTATTTCCAGAAAAAGTTTCTGGTTTCATGACTATTTTTCAGTACTCCAGTCAAGCCACTTGTTTCAAATTCAAGCCTTTCTTCAGTTCAAGCCACTTTCTTTACTATATTTTTACTCCTGGTGCAATTTAGTGTTGGATCCGTGGTATGGCATATAGACTGAAACACATGGATGAACACATGGAGTTAACTCTGTGATTTGCTTGTAATTCTAAACCCACCCTTTTATTACTAACAAAAGCATCGCTCATCATTTTAATACCTTATTACAACAGAGAAAACTGTTGCAAGAGAAACATTTTTAGGTAAAGGTTAATTTTACAACCACCATTTCATGTGGTTGGCTCCCTTGTGAATCCTAGCTGAATGCTGAATCCTTCCTTTCCTTTCCCATATGCAGTTTCACAGACACCTGCATCCACAAGCATTTGGGATCACTCTCATGTCACTACTTATTCTCCTGAGAAATAATGTTTGCAGCTCTCATCTTTTAGACAGGTTCCCATTTAGGAAGTAGTGTTTTTACCCAACTCACCTTACTTGCTCAAAACTGCTGCTACCTCTTACTGTTGTGCTGTTTATATCCAGCTGCCTCTTTGCTGCTTAGGCCGAATATATATTTTTATTGAATAAAGACTCTATTTGCTGTTCAGGAGCCACAGGGATTCAGGGTACCTCAGCTGTATAAAGCCTGGTATCTTTATTTAGTTGTATAAAGCCATTTGCCTCTGCCAAACTTAACGTGGGTTTCTGTCTTTTGGAGCAGCATCAAAAGGTTGAATTCACAGGGTCAGAGTCACAGCATCATTAGGGTTGGAAAAGATCATCATGTCCAACCATCTACCTCACATTATCATAACTGCTATACCATTTCCTGAAGTGCCACATCTACGTGCTTTTTGAACACCTCCAAGGATGGTGACTCCACCACCTCGCTAGGCAGCCTGTTCCAATGCATCACCACTCTTTCAGTACAGAAATTTTGCCCAATATCCAATTTAAACCTCCCCTGGTGCAACTTGTGTCCATTTCCTCTTGTTCTGCCATTAGTTACTTGGGAGAAGAGACCAACACGTCACTACAACCTCCTTTCAGGCAGTTGTAGATAGTGATAAGGTCTCCCCTCAGCCTCCTCTTCTCCAGACTAAACAAACCCAGTTCCCTCAGCCTCTCCTCATAAGACATGTTCTCCAGATCCCTCACCAGCTTTGTTAGCCTTCTGTGGACCTGTTCCAGCACCTCAATGTCTTTCTTATACCGTACTGCCCAAATCTGAACACAATACTCAAGCTGTGGCCTCACCAGCGCCGAGTACAGGGGCATGATCACTACTGCTGGACACACTATTTTTGATACAGGCCAGGATGGTGTTGTTCACCTGGGCACGCTGCTGGCTCATGTTCCGCCAGCTGTCTACCAGCAACCCAGGTCCTTTTCTGCCAGGCAACTTTCCAGCCACTCCTCCCCAAGCCTGTAGAATTGCCTGGGGTTATTGTGACCCAAGTGCAGGATCTGGAACGTGGCCTTGTCAAACCTCATACAACTGACCTTGTCCCATCTATCCAACCTGTCCAGATCCCTCTGCAGAGCCTTCCTACCCTTGAGCAGATCAACACTCTCACTCAGTTTGGTGTGATCTGCAAATTTACAGATATTAAACAAGACTGGTGCCGAAACTGAGCCCTGGGGAACACTGCTTGTGACCAGTCGCCAACTGAATTTAACTCCATTCAGCACAACTCACCGGGCTCAGCCATCCAGGCATTTTTTACCACAGCAAAGAGTACATCTGTCTAAGCCATGAGTCTCCAGGTTCTCCAGCAGAATACTGTGGGAGATGGTGTCAAACGCCTTACTATGGTCCAGGTAGACAACATCTACAGCCTTTCTCTCATGCACTAGGTGGGTCACCTCGTCATAGAAGGAGATGAGATTGGCCAAGCAGGACCTGCCCTTCATGAACCCATGCCGACTAAGCCTGATCCCCTGATTATCTTCTATGTGCTGTGTGAGTGCACTCAAGATGGACCTTTCCATAATCTTCCCTGGTACTGTGGTCAAGATGACAGGCCTGTAGTTTCCCAGATCCTCCTTCTGGCCCTTCTTGTAGATGGGCGTCACATTGGCAAGTCTCCAAACATCTGGGACCTCCCCTGTTAACCAGGACTGTTGATAAATGATAGAGGCGTGGCAAGCTCCTGTGCCAGCTCCCTCAGCACTCTTGAGTGGATCCCATCTGGCCCCATAGACTTGTGAGTGTCCTGTTGCCACAGTAGGTTGTTAACTGCTTCCTCCTGGATTATGGGGGGTTTATTCTGCACTGTCCCTGTCTCCCAGCTCAGGGGGTTGAGTACCCTGAGGATAACTGCTCTGACTGTTAACAACTGAGGCAAAGCAGGCATTAGGTACCTCAGCCTTTTCCTCATCCTTGGTGGCAATGTTCCCCCCTGAATCCTGTAATGGGCGGAGATTCTCCTTGTCTCTCCTTGTGTTGTTAATGTATTTGCAAAAGCCCATTTTATTATCTCTTACAACAGTGGCCAGCTTGAGTTCTAGCTGGACTTTGGCCTTTCTGATGTTCTCTCTAAATGACCTAACTAGATCCTTCTAGTCTACTTGAGTAGCCTGCCCCTTCTTCCAAAGCTGCTAAACTCCTTTTTTTTTCTTGAGACTCAGCAAAAGCTCCCCGTACAGTCAGGCTGGTTTTCCTCCATGCCATTACATCTTATGACACATGGGGACAGCTGCTTATGCACCTCTGACTTCCTTCTTGAAGAATGTCCAGCCTTCACAGATCCCTTTGCCCTCCAGGACTGTCTCCCAAGAGACTCTTAAAACCAGTGTCCTTAACAGGCCAAAGTCTGCCCTCCAGAAGTCCATGGTAATGGTTCCACTGACCCCCCTCCTTACTTCACCAAGAGAACTCTATGATTTTTTCGTTGCTAAGCCCAAGACAGCCTCCGACCACCACATCATCCACCAGTCCTTCTCTGTTACTAAACAGCAGATCTAGTGAGGCACCTCCCCTGGTAGGCTCACTTACCAGCTGTGTCAGGAAGTTCTCTTCCACACACTCCAGGAACCTCCTAGACTGTTTCTTCTCTGCTATGTTGTGTTTTCAGCAGATGTTCAGTAAGCTGAAGTCCCCTACCAGAACAAGGGTTGGTGGTTTTGAGACTTCTGCCAGTCGCTTGTAGAATGCTTAATCTGCCTCTTCATCCTGGTTGGGTGGTCTATAACAGGCTCCCAACAGGATATCTGCCTTATTGGCCTTCCCCCTCATAATTACCCATAAACACTCTATGACACCATCACAGTTGTTGACCTCTGTACAATCAGAACACTCCCTGGCATATAGAGCTACCTCACCACCTCTCCTTCCCTGCCTACCCTTTCTGAAGAGCTTGTAAGCAGCTTGCAGCACTCTAGTTGTCAGAATCATCCCACCATGTTTCTGCGATGGCAACTACGTCATAGCTGTCCTGCTGCACAATGGCTTCCAGCTCCATGTTTGTTGCCTATGCTGCATACGTTGGTGTAGATACACATGAGCTGGGCTATCAATTTCACCCCCAACATTGGTGTGCTGCTCCCGGGCTCATCTCTAGCAAGCCCGGTTTTATCCCCTTCTTGCTTTGAACCTAGTGTAAAGCCCTCTCAATGAGTCCTGCCAACTCACGAGGAAGAACCTTTTTCCCTTTTCGAGACAGCTGAACTCCATCTGTCACCAGCAGGCCCTCCCCATGACCAAAAACCCCAAAGTTCTGCTGGTGGCACCAGCCTCTGAGCCCTGTGTTAATCAGGTATGTTTTCCCATTCCTTTCAGTATTCTTCCCTGCCATTGAAGGGATCGAGGAAAACACTACTCAAGCTCCTGATTCTTCAACCAATTGCCCCAGTACCCTAAAGACCTTTTTAATAGTTTTGGACTTCTGTCCACAACCTCACTGCTGCCAACCTGCATAACCAGCAGCAGGTAATAATGAGACCAGGGAGTTTCCTGGTGATCTCTCTAACCCAGGTCCCATGAAAGCAGCGCTTCCCTGTGGGATGGAACCAGCCAGCAGATGGGGCTCTCTGCTCCCGTCAGAAGGGAATCACCCTTTGATCACAATCACAATTACTCTTTTTTTTTTTTCTTAACAGAAGCAGCCCTAATGCGAAGGGCTGTCTGACTCACCCCAGGCAACACCCTACATAAACCTTCATCTACATTCTCATTTGCCTGGCCCTCAAGTTCCAGAGCCCCAAACCTGTTGTGTAGGGGCAACTGTGAAGGTGAGAGATGCCAGGAGGGGAGTTGCCTGCCTCCCCGAGCAGGCACCTGCTTCCATTCCCCTCTGTCTCTTGGGTCCCCTCCTTCTGCCCAGCAGCAAGCGGGGAGGGGAACCTCTGCTCCTTGTGGAGTGTCCAGCTGCTGCCTTTGCCTCAGGCTGCGTCTCCGCCGATCTCTTTCCCTGTCACACTCCCCGATGCTCGTTAACGTTTCCAATTCCTCTTTCAGCTCTGCCACCAGGCTGAGCAGATCCTTCACCTGGTCGCACCGCAGACATGCTGCCTGTGCTGTCCTCGGGTTCGAGTGACAGGCTCAGGCAGCGGGAGACCTGGACAGCTGCATGTTTGTGTGGGAGTTCCGTCTGGGTGGCCATATTCCTTCTGGCAGGGGCCTTCTTGGCTGGGTCCGCCATCGGACTCCACTGATGGAGCCCTACGGCAGCAGCGGTGTCTGTTCTGGGGCGAGTTCCCGCCATTTTGGCGGCTCCCTGCAGGATGCGGGGCCCTCCCGCGTGCACTACCGCGCGCCCCGCTGGCTGCGCTCCAGCGAGAGGCGGCCGCTGCTC
>JAAGNO010007060.1:0-30800 GCA_033439905.1 Ceryle rudis
CTGAGCAACCTGCTCTAGTTGAGGATGTCCCTGCTCTCAGCAGGGGGTTGGACTAGATGACCTCTAGAGGTCCCTTTCAACCCAGACATTTCTATGATTCTATGTTTCTAATTAAAATGGGATCTGGATATAGTGATTGAAATAAGTAGCAAAGAATATAAGTGATAAGATTTAAAGAGTTATACACTGATAAGCAAAATGTCAAATAGTATATATGTATTGCCAGTAGCTTAAAGGTAATAAAAAGGAATTTTTAACTGCTTTAATGAGAAAGAAACAGATAAGATTCAGACACGTTTGTAGATAAAGATATTAAAATTTACAACTGGAGCTGCATAGAAAAGGTAGACATGTTTTATAAATCTAGATTGTTTTTTGTACTTGAACTCAGCATAAATGCCTAGTCATCCTCCATTTGCAGTGCTTCTACCGAGACTACTGGAAATGAACACTGCACTCAGTAGCTAAAATTTGTAAGATCACTTAAATTCAGCCAGACATAAGCAAAGAGCTAGGAGACAGATGTAGCAAAGTGGTGTATTTTATGTGGTGTGTTCGGTAGGCATTTTGCTTGCTCTGATGTGCTTGTTTATTCCATTTTTATTTGAGGAAAGGAAAGGCTGCAAAAGAAGGTCGTTTGAGGAGATTAACAAGTACACATCTTCCTTCTGAAGGGCTATGGAGCTATGGTAGCCATTAAGTTACAGTAAGACGATGACATTAGAAAGACACCAGTAAGAAATCTGTGTGTAATAAATAGCTACTGATTTTGCAGATTTCAAAGAGTATGTAATCCCTCTAGTGGGAAGACTGAAGTCAAGCAGCGCAGAATGCTAGTGCTACTGCCTTTCTTTTTTGAGATAATTCTCAGTGTATTTTCCTAAGAAAAATCCTAAGTAAAATAATTCTGTTTAGAAAATTAAAATTGTGTGCACAGTTTATATTCCATAGCTTTTGGTGGATTCTTTTTACTAGGATATTAAGAAAGGATTTGAAGTGGAGCTACGGTAATAGCATTACTGCCTTGAAGTCTGATCACAAATCACAGTCAGTGTGTGCAACATGCTTCCTCACAGTGAACAAATGTCAGCATAAACCCACTACAAGTCAGACACTTTCTGCTTGCCCATCTTCCCTCCCTCTGCCCCACATGTCTGAGTATGTTTAACCCTGACATCAGCTCACACATGATATGGGAATTCAGACCCGCTGAACTGAAAGCCTTAAGCCACACCATTCTGCCAGTTACATTCCCATCTGGTGTAGCAGCTGGGAGCTCGGTGGTGGCACGCTGAGGTGTCATGCTTTACTGAGGTGTCATGCTTTACTGGTAGACTGGGTGTGGAATTTGTCCTCTCCAGAGCTTCAATAAAAGAAGCTAGGGAGGAGAATAAAACAAGCTAGGGAGTGTAAAGTTCAAATTTCCTGAAGTGTTTATTTAGCACATCTGAGGGGATAAAAACTTGAGAATAAGTGTATTACTGCCCTTTTAATTGCCAGAACTTGAGAAGAGGCATAAATTCAAACATTGGAAAGGTAAATATAGTACAGACAAGAAGTTGTTAATATAATGCCCCACTTGGTGCCCAGAATGAATGTCGCTCCACTGTTCTGCTGCTCTTTCTTCTTTTTAACACCACCCTTTCTTTTTTTCTATTTACTGCACATTATTTATACTCAGTTCTGCAGCAAGTTATTTTGTACAATAATTTTCTGTAATAACCAAGTTTTATGTTGGAATTGTCAAATAATGGACTTGCAAGGATAGGGGACAGGGGGAAAGCATTTCACCACTCTGTAGGTGGAACCGCTAAGCATTAAGGGTTAGTTAAGCATTAGTTATGCTATTCTCTCCACCATGCTTTGCAGTGAGCTCAGTTCTGGCAAGTTACCCAGTTGGAGGATTTAGGAATTATGCTCTGCTTGAATATCTTGGTATGTGGGGAAATAAACTCATAGCTGGTTACTCAGCCATGGGGCAGTACTTCTGGGCAGAAAACCAGTATGTAATGCATAAGAAGGGGTACTTCAGTTGTCTAAATTCAGTTACTGTCACCCTTTAGGTGCCTGATGCCCATTTGGGCTCTCATTCTTACCTCCTAGGTTTCTTGAGAATCTAGGCAGATAGCATTTCATCTCTCTCAGCTTGAACTGAGTTGACAGCACTACAGTGCTACCAGTATTCATCTTTTTTTTCTTTTTGCTGCTGTGTAATTTCCATAATCAATGAGACAGGCAGAATTACTGGGAAAATTTCTTGGGCTGGTTTGCATGTGACTCACAAAGTTGAAGTGACATACAAATAAATGACTCCAGGAAAATAAAGTTTATTTTTTATTTGCTTGCATGTTTCTGTGCCCTATGACCACAAATGATGCAATGGAGTTTCTAGCATTTGGGGTAATCACAAGTTTCAGCATGCCTGGAGTGAAAGAGATGTGCCACACCCTGTGGAGAAAAGTCACTTTCCTGATTGTGATGTGTTCTCTTGGTGCCTGTTTTGGTTACTTTCTGTTACTGCATTGGGGTTTGTGTGTGTTGAAATTTCCTCGACTATTGCAACACATATCCCTGAGTGGCCAACATGAGATGTAGTTGAAGTTCCTGTCACAAAATTTTACCATACTTGAGTACACTCTTAAAGCAATATCAGAACAGTTTTGACACAAAATTTTTTCCTCTAGCTGTGGCTTTTGCAAATACTTTTTCTCACATGTATAGTCCCTGCTGTTTTCCTTGTTCCTCATGTTAGTTTTTTTGCTCCTCTTGCTTCGTTTCTTACGACCTTTCTGAGATGCTAAAGATTGAAGGAATAAGCCTATTGCTGTCCCCAAAAGTGCCCACCAGATGTCACACTGGTACTTCTAATATGGGCGCATTCAACCCGTGCTTGGTGGCTTTCGAATGTATAACCTGTTTTTACCATATACAAATACAGGGTCAGTCAAAGGTAGAAATGGAACCCACCTAGGCAGGCCTCAGGTTACCTGCTGTGCGACCAGCTCCTTGGGTCTCAGTGCCAGTCTCCAAGAGGAGCTGTAATATTTCTGAGCCGTTCTTTCTGCCAAGCTCCCTTTTTAAATAACTAACAGTAGTTTAGTAGTTTAGGGTAAAGAGACAGGATGGGCTGTCAGTTGCTGAATCTATGCTTCAAGAAGTGTAGGGCTCTCTAATGAAGAGAAGCTACAGAACTTTTTATTTTTGCTCTTCTGGTAACTTTATATTGTCATTAACAACAATACATATTTTTATATAATCTACCTGCTCCAGGACTCTTTAGAGATGCTAATGATCACTTGCTGGTTTGCATTTGTGTTGTGCATGCTTGACATGTTACATCCAGGAATGAATTGTCCTTGAGCTGTCTAAGAGTACTCTGCAAGTTTACAGCAAAGCTTTTCAATTCCCTTTCAATTTTATTTAAGCAAAAGTTAAAGCAATCAGTTGGTGGCAGCAAACATTAAAAAAAAAAAAAAAAAGAGGTTCTTTGAAGTTTGGAGCTGCTTGCAGATGTGGGAGCCCACTCTTAGCAGTGTCCATCCATGGGTGGGCTCCCAGGGCTGGCTAAAGCCCTGTGAAGCCAACTAAGTTGTGATAAGCAGTCATCTCCACACATTTAGGCTTATGGTGTTTGTATAAGACTCTAAGGATGTTCCCATCCTCTTCCTTTTTTTGCTTTCATTCACAGGCTTCATGTCTTCCTTAATTTCTGGTGTTTTTATCACCTTTCACATTAGCTAATATCTAGCATGGCTTTCTAAAGATTTAGCTTGAGCTCCAAATCTAATACCACAAAGCATTGTCAGCCATTCACATACATATTCCACATACATACTTCACAAAATTGATCAAAACTAGTGTTCTCATCATATTCTAGAGTGGAGGCTAATGAAAATATTAAAGACCGGGAAAAAAACCCAACCCAAACAACAACCAACCTAAAAGCCATGGTGTAATGAAACCTTGGACATATTCAGGGCAGAGCTGACTCCATAGTAGTTCTGACATGGAAGATACTTGTATGATAGATCATGACCATCATTATGTTGGATTTAAGGGGCCTCAGTTCTTCATTGGTAGTGGGCACAGTGAGTTATACCTGCATAGTTGTATTTTGCACAGGGACTTAAAATGACACAAAAACTGAATCAGTAAACAATCTTGGGAAGCTCTCTGCTGAAAACCTGCTTGGGAGAGGAAGTCACAGATGCCTATCTTCATGCTTGTAGAAGTGGCCAGGCTTTCTCTATCTGAGAAGTGAATAAGTCTGCTTCCTCTGGTGGTTTGCTTTCCTTAAGAAGTGAGAAGGGGGAGAGGGGGATGGAGAATGAGTGTGGATTAAGTGCATTTTTTTTTTCCCTCATGAGCCCTGTTAATGAAACCAGTCATAAAACAATTCTGCAGATAGTGCTCTCTTCTTTGGAATAAAACATGGAGGCACGTTAAGGGGTATTGTTGTTCTGGCTGAACGATCTGATTTTAAAAGTCGTCTTCAGCATAGATACACATTAGGTATGAACACTTTATACCCAAAGAAAGGGACGTGATTTTCTTCCGATACAGGAGTTAGAGCTCAGGGTGTCAACAGTGGTCAGATGCCTCTGATTCTGTCTGCCTTTGAACACTTCTCTTTACCTCTTTATCTCCTTGTAAACAAGACTTTTTTTTTTCTTTTTTTTTCTTTTTTTTTTCCTGCTTGTATCTTTCCACTTACTTAATTTGTAAAATCTTTAGGTAGAACTTCCATAATTCAACTAATTACAGCATGAATATCCAGCAGAAGTAATGTTATTTCAGCATTTTTTACATTCAAGATTGGGATTTAAGGCAAAATCACAGGGTGAATTAGCACTGCACCTAGTTCTAGCACTATGATCTGTTTTTAGCTTACTTCTTCTGCCATAGGTAACAGATTGAATTTAATGAGTTCATTTTATTATTAAATGTTTTCTAAAAGTTAAACATCCCAACTTAGTAAGTTGTTGTTACTGTATTTTCCACTAAATTTATTTTTAGTGTTTTTTTCCTGGCACATCTCTGACAGAAACAGTGTTTGGACTGATCACTGAAACTTCTCTCCAGATAGCCAAGGGGAAAATCCATGGCTCTTTATTTACATATACGCTGTGCTTGTGCTAGAGTGACCTACTTAGGAAACTTCACTTCTGTGTTTTGTTTGGTTTTTTTTTTTTTAACTGTGTGAGGAAAGAAGGATATGATGAAACATCATGACCATTTTTTCATTTGTGTGTTTATCGGAACTCTCAAAAGCATAAGGAAAGGTATGCAAGTGGTGGCTTTCACACACTCATTACAACATTTTAAAGAATAAACAAGCATTTTGTGATGCAGTGAACCTTCTGCATTATACATATGATTAACATCATCTAATGCTGGTGTCCCTATACTAAGCTCAGTGATTTAGGCTTGACTTAAAGCATCCATACCAGCATCCACGTCTGAGCTAATGTTTGCAAGAGAAAGTGAATCCACCCATGCTAGAGAATACTCACCTGACAACACGAGGATAATGATTCTCACAGTTTTTCTCTGTAAGGAACAACCAGAAGGTTTTTAATCTAAATTTGTATGGCTTGAACTCCAAGCGTTTTTGTTGTATCTTTCTCATGCTGGGATAATGATATTTGTTAGTGGTGCTTTGTCTTTCTAATGGTTCTAATAGTCCTAACTTAAGCATTTACAGTTTATTAGTCTTCATGATCTTTTCTTTGGAAAGAGTGGTTGTAATGGAGCCATATATTTCCTTATGTGGATTCTTTGAAAATAAGTGCAACAGCATCAAATGTCATCAAATACCTAAACCTGGGAAGAATTGAACAAGTTTCTTTACTCTCAGCCTCTGAGTAGAGTGACTTAAATAGAATTGCACGTTTAAACCAAGTCAAAGTTGCCTAAGTACGCTTGTGGTTTGATCTGAAGCTTATGTGATACTCCCTGTGTGCTTCTCCCACACCTGCTGCTCTGCTAAACAATCTCAGAGGTGTGTATGTTTATATAGCTTGTATTTTTTTTTCTGCTGTTTCATAAAAGAGATTAACTGCTTTTCCCCACTTCTCCAGTTACTAGATTATGATATTTCATCAATAGGATAGTGGCTTGGGTATATTTTATTGCATTCACCTCAAACTTTTTTTTTTCCCCCTGAAATGAATGAATTAAATTCCTGTAGTCTATAAAAGTAAGGAATATTTTCACATTCTTGTACTATTTTTGGTGTAATGGGCTTTTCTCCAGTTTTCACTGTCCCTTTCACAGTTTGAAACAGTACTTACTTATTTACTGCTCTCTGTAGCAGCTGAGTGACTTCCCTTCCCTGTACATCTGAAAATCACAAACCATGCTAGATCTTTCTCCTGTCCTTCCTTTCCTACTCCCATAGCATGTTTGAAAATGTTTCATAACCCTTTTTATTAGGCCCTCTGTGAATGCTTTTCAGCTGATGTTTACCAGGCTACATGTCCTTGGACTGGAAGTGTGGCATGCAGTGTTTGTTCCTTTCCAGTGACCTTCTGCAGAGCTGGATTCAATGGTGTCAAGGCTGAAAACGCACCATTCATCAGATCACTTCCATGTGTATTTGTCCTCCTTGCTCATGAGGATTTCCAAGGTAATACAGCTTGCACATCTCCTCAGCAATGATTTTATGTTTGTTTAGACTTGTTACATTAAATGGTGGGCCTGCAACTAATTCCTGAGAAAATCCCTATAAACCAGCTTATGTGGTAGTGGCTCTGCATATCTATTTACCCGAGTAGGCTACAAAAACTGTAGTCCTGAAGGTAAGGTACCAGCTGTTTTCACAGTGTTATTAAAAAGTTTTTATTAGCATTTGTTTTTTTGTGAAATTATGTTCAAGTTTGAGATTATCTGCAGTGACTGTTAATATTTTTTGGTTTATACTTTATTTAGTTTTTTTAATTGTAAAAGAAAAAACGTTGTAGTTGGAAATACCTTGAGTCTTTCCTTGTCATTATCAAGAGACTGTAGTGTGTGGTTGTGTTTCCACATATGCAGTGAGACCAGTGTGATTTATATTTCTCCATAAATATATACAAAATCACACTTTTTCTTCTTAAACCTGAGCTTCTTCTCTAGGGTATGTTCCATATATAGCCACCATTTGGACACTTAAGATAAGTCATGGAATTCATAAATTATGTTGGCTGAATTCTACAGTTAAAGAAAAAAAAATCAGGCTCTGTATGTATATATTGTTATATATATTGAAGTGAGGGTAATCAGCTGTCAAAATCATTTGCCAAAAGTTGTGGTGAGTTTTCTAATGTTTAAATCAAGTTCAGCTGTTCTTTCTGTTCAGGAGTTTTCAGCCCATTTTAATGGATTACCTGCCAGCAATAACAAATGGTAACCGGGATAAAAACCACATTTTGTCAGGAAGCTCACACTTTACAGCAATCTGAATTACTTTTGGAAAATTTGTAGGGGTCTGTGAACTGAAAAATATGACAACTCCTGATAATTCAGAAAGGAATTAATTCAGGCAATGTCTACAGCCTATGTTCTGCAGGAAGAGAGAATAGCTAATCACAAGGTTGCCTTCTGGCTTTCTAATCTGTAAAGCTCCTCATAATTAGAGAACTATCCTCAGATTCAGAAAACATGTATCCAGTTCCTCTCTTGCCTCTGATTTCCTATGTGATGTTGTATGAGTCACTGACACAGGGATCATTAAAGAAACGTGGGGTATGTCTATGCTGACAGTTAAGTGTGAATCTGAGTGTCAGCTTCTTTGTAAAAGACAGGGAAGATGTCTTTGCCAGGAAACATGGGTGTTTGTTTGTTTGAAGAACTGATGCTGGAAGGTATTCAGTGATTCAGGGTATTCAGCGATGCTTAGGTATTCAGTATTGTCCCAAAAGTCAGCATGTATCTGCACAAAGCCCCTTCATCCATCTCAGACCTTTGTAACTGGACAGGGGGTATCCCTCAGGCCCTGGCAAGATTGAGTATCTTAAGTTGTTGGATTTATTTATCTCACCAGTGCTAGGCAGGACTAATAGTAAAACAAGACTGGAGTTTCTGCAGTGTCTGGAGGTTTGACCTTTAGACCAATCCAATTAAAGATGGGATTTGGTTTCCAATCTTTACTTATGGGATTGGAAAACAGAAACTACAAGCAAAATAAACAAACTATAATCCTGTATGCATTCAACATAATTCCCTGCAATTACTTCTGCATCCATCCCTTCTCATTGCTTGGGCTGGTTCTGAGGGAGGGGGACACTGTGTCTGTCCTGGTGCTCCTGAAGCTCTGGTTCATTGCTAGCCAAGCAGGGAGGGGGAGCCCCATCCCCCCCTTCCTTCCTTCCTTCCTTCCTTCCTTCCTTCCTTCCTTCCTGGGAGACTACCTCTCCAGCTGCCTGCTCAGGTTCTCTTCACCCTGACCATCTCTGACTTCTTCATCAAGTATTGTAAGGTTTCCTGTGGTTCAAATTTTCATGCCATGTTAATGGCTTACCCTGTCTTTAGTGAGATCCTGTGTTTGTTTTAGCTTGAGTTCTTTAACTATGAAATGAAGGTGCTGGTTGTCTTGCATTGCAACAGAATAGTCCATTAAGCGGTCTCTGTCCTGTATCTGACCAGATGGACACTGGCATCTCTCCTGATTCTTTTTCCCCGAGGAAACATTTTTTCCAGCTGTATTCTGTACTGAGCCATGTAAGTCCTGTGCTTGATGCACATCTGGGTTTGCTGCTGCTGGTGAGTGGTGAGGGCTGCAGTGTGGGGTGGCAGCTACCTTTGGAAAGGTTGCTGTAAAGGATGAGAAAATAGGCCAATTTGTACCAGTTTGCACTGGGAAAGAAGGCTATGGTGGGATCCTAAAACTTGGGTTGGACTACAGGGCTACCAAGATCAAACTCTTTATTTAATCATTTTCAAGGCACTGAAATAATTGGTACCATGCAACCAAAACTGTGAGACATTGTCTGTCATGGAGCCAGTAGGACAGAATAAAATCAGTTTTGTCTTTTTCCTTCTTTCCTTCTTTCCTTCTTCTCTCCTTCTTTCCTTCTCTCTCCTTCTCTTTTTTTTTTTTTTAATTTTAACTTTCATTCCATATACTTTTCTCCAGAATAATTCTTTGAAAAGACCTCCCTCCTTCTATGCCAGAATTCAGTCATGGATAATCTGCCCCAGACACGTCTGTTTTGGCACATTTTGTTTTGGTCTAGTGGTGGTCAACCACTTAGATTCTGGAATGATAAACATATTACAATAATTTAAATGTTTTCATTTTTTGTTTATCTATTTTCTGTAGTATCTAAGGAGAGATTTATAGAGATTACACTTTCTCATCTTCCATAAAACTAAGGAAAAAAAAATAATGGTTAATGAACTAGGAAAGGTCTCTGCACCGATGCTTAATAGCTTGAATCTCATGATTGTGGTTAAGCTTTTCCTAGATTAAATCTGAGCAATAGTGAAGAGAAGCAAGGACAGTGAAGGGGCTGTATTTGAATGAGTCTAAAATAATAAGCAAATCTGGATGTAGTAGCAAAAAGAGACAGGATTAAAGGATGTGTATGAAGTCATATAAACAAAAAAATAACCACATCTGCTTTGCGCCAATGGGAGACATTAACTACATTTCATGAAATTCTCTGAGGTCTGTGTATGTCCTTGCAAGGTTCTGCAGTGTATTTTTTAGCACACTGAGGTTCCTTATAAGAAAATATTATGTCAGTGGTCTAGTCTTGTCAGAGCTAGTATTTATGTCAATTCTGGATTTCCAGCTTCAAGAACCTTAAATTGAGGCAATATGTAACAATAAGAGATGTGTTCTTTTTCTTATCATGGTGCTACATAAAAACCAAACCAAACCAACCAACCAACCAAAATATCTTGAGACAAGTCATCTTCCTTCAGGGAGCAAATAATTCACATTAATGTCAGGAATTAGAGATATAAATGGAGATTCACAACAGAAGCATGTGCAAAGGAAAAAAGGAGTCTCTGAAGGAGAGAAAAGCTTTCACAGTGTGTGGAAGAGAAGCCATATTTGGGAACACCAAAGATTTATTAAATATGTTAATCATAGTATGGAAGAGCAGTTGAACACAGGTTACATAGTTCCTGTGAGTGTTCATACTATTTGCCAGTTCATTATCTGGACTAGTGAATCAAACTGACTCACCAGTGTTTGAGACAAGAGATGCTCTTGTAAAATCTTGTGTTTGACAGGATGTTATAAAAGTGAACATGCAAAAACCTGACGCTGCAAAAAAGGAGGTTTTCTAGACTGGGTCATGAACAGTCATGTCTTGGAGTGTGAGGTGACTGTTGGATAAGGCAGAAAAGGCTGCCAGAAGGTCATGCTGTAGTGCAAAAATTAGTTGCAGATCTCAGGACACCAGTGTGGTGTGGTGGAACTGAAGGGAATTGCTCAGGTCTCCATGGGTTAAGATGCAGCAGTATCCGTGGTGTTAGTTGCATCTGCTGGGGCCAGAGTGTGTCTAACATTCCATTCCTGCCTCAAGTAAATCTAGTTAATTAAAATACTTTCTTTTCACTGATAAGAGCATTATTTTTTGATTGAAATGAATATTCCCTAGATATAACAAAAAAGCAAAAGGAAGTTAAATGACTCACATTGTGCAGGTTGTAGAGGTCTACACTATTCTGTAATGCTCTCCATCAGAAGAAATCTTTCTTATGCAATGAAATCCAAGCTTAGTTGTTACTGTGACAATGTGTATAAGACCATTATTTAAGAAGCTGTAATTTTTATTTTCTGAGTGTCAACTCTGATTTAGAAGTAAATTTGAGAGTCAGTGCTTTATTCCTGCAGTAATACTTAGAATGGAATTAGGTACATATGCACATAAAAGCTCTTCTTGGCTTCTGGGAACCATACGGAAAACACTGTTTCCAGAATTAATTCCATGATCCTTCTGATGTCCTCTCTGACCAGACTTTTTCAATACATAAATAAAAATATCACACCAGGAAGACCTCAGCCATGAGAAACATATACAAGCTACCAACAGTTTTCTTGTTTTCAAAATACTGTCACTGAGCACTTTTAGTTTAACTATCATGTAAGATTGCTGAAGGAATTTGTTTTCTCTACAATGCTCAAGAAATAAATATGTAAATTTGTGAAGCAAATCCTCCCTAGCTGTCCAAGGAAAAAATATCTCAGACTGGAAAAACAAGTGCTGCTGGAAATCTGACCTGTTACCTACTAAAGTCAACAAAGCGCCTGCTGCTGACTTCAGATGCGAGGGTTTTGTATCATCTCCTAAGACCTGACACATGCACCCCATACAAGCAAATATCACTGTCTCCTCAGCTCATACACACCAGATATTGGCACTTTATTCTTGGAGTAAACAGCAAATTGCAAATCATACAGAGCCGCTTAGCATTTTCAGTAGATCTCGGCCGGTGGTTTAGTGTAGCAAAGCAACATTACATCAGTCCCTGAAGACGTTCTTTTGTCTTTCCTGCATGAGCTACCATCCTGTGCATGTTTGAGGTTGTGGTTTAGTAGTGAGTGAATATGCAGGCAGTATTCCGTCAGGCTTCAATTACTTTGCATTAATTCTCAGTGAGGGTAAAGAAGATCTGGTTTGGCCTGTCATTGTCTTTAGCACAAGGCACTCAGAAACACACAGCAGCCTGGCTGGGAGGCAGAGCATTTGCAATGTTTGCATTTCATAAAGCATGGCTTTTAGATGGGTGTTTCCTGCCATGGCTTTTGCAGTTTAAACTCCAACCTTTCACTGAGGTCAGAGTATGGCCCCAAAATAGCAAATCTAAAGGGTATTCACTCAGGCTGCTGCTACTTATTTTTTGCTCTGTTTGTTTGTCCCTTTGTCTTCTACCTATATACGCACACAAACACTCTCTTGTTCTCTCTGCTGCTTCTGCCTCTCCTCTTTAGGGAGCTGTAGAGAGGTGTTATAGGTATTCTCACAACAGTGTTGTCACTTAGGCCTTTTGAGCCCATACCTGTTCCCTTCTGAAGTAAATGATCCTGTAAGATTACCGTAGAAAATCTTTGAAGGAAGCTTGAAATAGAGTACTAGTCCATCATGGGTCAGGGCAAGGAAAACTTCTGCATAGACCTACATCAACATATGCATATCAGTTTATGACATGCCAAATATGAGATATGCACCAGTGCTGGTTAGTAAGAGAATTATTTCTAAGAAGTCTGGCTACATCAATTGCTGATACCCAGACTCCTTTACCATTCTTTTGGGTATTAGGAAGAGGTTCTTTCTGAGACAGAGGATGACATGAAGAGAGGTATTGTTTAGATAGTTTGTTGTTTTTGGTTTTGTGTGGTTTTTTTTTTAATCAGCTTTATAGTGCTTGTATGAAAGTACAGTACTAGCTAGCATGCTCATACTTTCATATTTGTGAGTATTTATCCTCTGTGTGGACAGGGAGAACAACAGAGACACAAAAGATAGCAAACAATCCTTTTCCTATAAAAACAAACACATTTGGTCTTTTTTTAATTCTCCAATGTGAAATTCTTTATTGTGATTAAAATATGTATATTTTCATAGAATATCTGTAACATTGCATCCAAAAATCTATTTTTTTTTTAATCAACAATTTTATCTTCATGAGATATAAACATGACATATAATACAACCCCCTGATATAACAGGTTGTTCCTTCCTTGTAACTCACTGCTTACACAAAAAATAGCTGAGCACTTTTTGCCTGTACTTGAGAAGCTTGGGCTTCTGAGCACATCTCCCATCTTTCTGCCATTTTAGTTTCTGCTCTATCCCATTGCCACCCGAGTTTGTGGCAGTATAAGCAAGGATCCATTACATACACCTTGGCCTATACACCTTGAACATTAGAGTTCCTGTGCACAAACCAAACAATTCTTTCTCAACTATCTCTAAGGTATGAACTTAGGTCTCTTTTGGATCAGGTGTTAATGGAGGATAAACTTATGCTGGGAGGCAGAGAGGTCTTCCTCAGCCAGCATCCATCCTGCACCTGTTCTATGGGTGCTTGTGGCTTCTGGGGATGGCAGCAGGGTGTGCATTCATGCACGTGTGCATGTGGAGCTGTGTGGATGTGCGTAAGCATGTGTCAACCTGAGTCCCAGTGAGCAGGATAGGGAGAGGAGCAGATGCTATTAAACACTGAAGATTACTCTGGTTCTGTCCAGCCCCGGAGGAGGTTTGAAACAACGGAGGAGGGACATGGAGCATCACATACTTCTCTCATCCTCTTCTTAGGAATGGAGGGTGAATAGGCAAGGGGTAATATACTGAGCAAGAGAGAAGGCCCTCAGCTGTGTGAAAGCATGTCTGGGGTGCAGGAATTCAGTGGCCTCATTTGATTTGTATTTTAAGCTTGCCATTGGGGTGGCTTTACTTTACTCACGTCCTGGCCAAATGTTTCACTTTTTTTTTTCTCACTCTCTAAATAAAGAAGGTTCAGGACTATGCCCTCACAGTATTTTTTTTCTTCTCTTCAGTAATGCAGGTTAGTCTACTTATACAGCAGACTTATTGATAATGTAATTTGATTGCTCTGAGTATTTGGGATTCCTCTCCCAGCCCTGTCGAATTTGCGTGAGAGGTTTGTCTAGACAAGGAAATATCAGCACAAATTTGACAACCAGTACAGTGCATGGAACAATGAGAGAAAGCATATAAGCGTGTGGAAGATACCATTTGTACGATGATGGGTTCAGGAACCGCTTTCCACCATAAACGAGTGTGTGTGCAGTGCACAAAATCAATGTCAGATATCCCAGTTTGGACTAGAGGAGGAAAGAAAAGGAAGGAAAGAAGTGGAGGTTAAACCAGTAAATTAAATAACAACAATGCAATTTACAGGACACAGTAAGCTTTGTGGGATATGCCAACTTTGGGACTAGTTGGGGACTGGTGAAATGAAACTATTTTATATAATATAAAAGCTCTATTGCTTTTAATAAAGATGCCTTCAAATGGATTTAGATGAAACAAATGTCCTTGGGTTTTTTTTTTCTCATCAGCAATCCTGATCACAGAATCACAGAATGGTAGGGGTTGGAAGTGACCTCTGGAGGTCATCTAGTGCAACCCCCCTGCTAAAGCAGGTTTGCTTAAAGCAGGTTGATAATTTTTGCTAGCTCACCTATACTGCCTAGTGGTTGTCATAATTGTGAAAATACAGAGAAAATGCTGAAATTCAGGGGAGAGATCCAAGCTTTTATATGGTCTAGTGCTAATCCATCCAGAACTACCATACTGTGCAAGTTTTTGGCCCTGATAAAACATTAATTGATAATTTTCCCTTCCCTTTCCTGCCCTCCCCTGCTAGCTCCTGCAGAGGCATGGCAGCTGATAGCAAGCTTCCCCCAAATGGGGGGCTGAGATTATAGTGTTACCAAGAGCAGCCTGTTTATAGCCACAGCAATTTTTAGAGTCTGCAGAAACTGCATATTCTCTTTAGATGCTTAGCATTGAGAGGATCTGAGTTAAAAGTAATTTTTCAGACCTATTTTAATGGAATTGTCTTGTGAACCAAAAAAATTAGAACAATAGATGGCTCAAATATTTTGTGACTTAGTATACTTGTGGAACTGGATAATTCCACAGTGTCAGATTTCTGTTGGTCATTTACAAGCTCACATCTTCCCAGTTTTCTTGTTAATGCAGTAATTGCAGTTATACCATAGGCAGCCATCAGAACAGTTGTGAGCTGTGTAGCTGTCTAGATTTTTTTTACTGTGTGATGGTGGATAGTGCACACATCACATTTGCAGATACCAATGGAGAAAAGCCCTATGTCTCTAGTAAACTTGCCTTCCCCTTATAAGGGAAGAAGGTTTTTTAGAACAAGCCTTTTCTTACCTGGACAAATCGAAATTCTCGCCAGTTGACATTGTTGCTGACCGAAGGCAAGGATGTTATTCCCAGAAGAACAAATAAAAAAAATCCTAAAATCCCCAAAGCCAAATAAGAGTCACTAAGCCAGGCATTAGTGGTGTTCAGTGGTTCTGTTTTATTGTTCAGTGCCTGCAGAAAAGAAGAACAGGTGTATCTTAATGACAGCAGTTTTAGGATCAATACGCAGAAAAAAATATCCTTTAAAGTAACTAGGAGATAAAAGTTATACGTTGACTCTCTCATCAGAGATTTACTTTGAACACCTACTCAAAAAGCAGAAGAGGTTACATACAAGTTCCATGTACCTATAATTGTGGTGTGTGTTTTACACTGCTGTGGACCTATCCTTGAGGACAGGTATGTGATCCTTTGTGTTAAATAAGGTCAGAAAGTCAAAATATGTGCCATTTTTAAAGGGATATGGAGAAATAGGAAAATATGTTTCTTTAAATTATTCTTAATGTTTAAATTTTCCCTGCTTATTTTAATATGTAAACTATCTAGGACAATGACTGAGGCAAGAAATCCCCTCAACTCAACATAATACCAACAAATTTTGGATATGGCAGTGGTTAAAAGGAACACAGAAACTGGGAAAATAGCCCTACTGTAAAGAACATTAGACTGTCCACATGAATTGCTGAAGCTTAGGTTAGAAGGTAGTATTTTTCACAGGGCCAGAAGAAAGGAAGACATAGAGCAGGGAACAGAACTTACCTGGGAGACAGTAGAACTGCTGATTCTCCATCGTACGAAGGAGCGAATTGGGATAACAAGAGTGTACAAAACGTGCACAGAAGCAAATGCCAAGGCTACTAGTCCAAGTTGTTTCCTGCACAGCATCCATTTGTCAAGCCAGTCTGGGAAACGGCGGTATTTGGTACCTCTGTATAACTGAATAATTGCAGCAAGTACACCAGGAAGATAAACCAAGGCAAGAAGGATAAGTGCCAATATGGGACAGATCTTGTTTGGAATGGAAATTGCAATGAAAAAAGAAAAGTCTTTGTTTTCATAAACATAAGGGTAAATTATGTCGAGAGTCAAACAGTAGAAGAAGAAGAATGCAGTTAGGCCCAGGGACAAAAAGATGGGAAACTTCCACATTGGAAAGAGCTGCAGAGGGTAATTTTCTATTTCCTGAGCAGCCAGGAGGGATCCCTGATCTAATGGAGTAAGACCCAGTGCACGAACAATATCCATCACCTTTTGCTTAGCTTCCATGTCATCTCCACAGACAAATACCTGCAGCCAAAACCAAACAGAAGTTCTATTTAGACAGACTTTTGTGACATTCTCTACAGCTGTCCTGCCTGAATATGGATGACGAGCACAAGCTTCCTATGCTACTTATTAAGGCCCTGCTGGCCTTAATTTGTATGGGCAGAAATTGGTCTGTAGGTACTTTCTTGGACAACAAATCCAATAACTAAGAATATGAATCTTTTATTTGGGGAAGGAGATTCTTTCAAGTGGCAAAATTTTGTATCTGAAAAGAACAATATATAACACACTTAGTACAAGTCTTTGCCTAGAAGACTTGACATACTCTTCTGAAGATGTGCAAGCGCTTTGTAAGCACAAGATTTTATGTGGGTAAACAGAGGCAAAATTTGCCATTGCTGCCACTGTGGTCCCTAAGTACTTGAGGAAACTGGGGACAGAGATCATTAAAACATGATTCCCTATCACAAAAGTAAATATTTCTTTCCCTATCTAGTAATATAGTGAAGAAACCATCTTTTCTGTAAGAATGCAGAACAATACTCCTTTTGGAACTGGGAGAAAGGGGGAAATTTCTGTTCTGGTTGACATAGTGAAGGCTTGTAGAGCCTAAACTTGCAAGTCCTTGGGTCTTTAGCCAGAACAGTTTTTCTGTCAGCAGAAAGCAAAGCTAGCAAAAGTTTGACTAGCTGGTGGATTTTGTGTGTTGTACAACTCTCGGAGTTGTTGTCGCTCTCTCGGAATGGCAGAGAACAAGGTAATAATAAATTATTTGCCTTGAAGTAACCTGCTCCATTGCTTCCTATGACCAGCTCTGTGTGCTCTGGCCTGTGGTTAAGGAGCTGGTTAAAATGGTTTGCACACATTGTTGTGTTAAACTTCTGTGATGATGGATTCTAATTTAGAAAATTTATTCACCTTCCAGCTCATTTCTGTTTCTCATAATCATTCTATTGCACCATCATATCCCTCCCCTTTTTTTCTCTCCATTTTATTCTTACTTTCCTATATTCCTCCTGTCTCCTTTCTGTTTACCTTTACAATCCTGTTGAACAACTGAGGAAACAACATTTCCTCCTGATTTGCTCTCTCTTTGTAGCTCTGCTGTCTTTCCTTGCTTCTATAGTGTCTCTGAACACCTTACTGAGTTCAGAGGCAAGCTATTGATGTTCCTTGTCATGCCACATTACAGGCCAAAAGTAAATTTTAGCTCACATTTAATTTGAAATGGGTGTTGATAGTGAAAATAGCATCTCAACCCTGTGTGAATCCTATATCCCATGTGTGTTTTGTCTAGCTGTTAAGAAGCCATATGATACATAACTCTATGATATAGGAAACCCCTGGTGCTCATTCTTACCTGCCGGCTTGCATCGAGTGTGCCTGACTGCAGAGCCCAGGCTGATATGGTGTTAAAGGCTTTCACAACCTTAGCGCCAGGCACTAGCTGAGCGAGGTACTCTGCGTTGGATTCAGGATACTGATTTATTTTAGAGTTGTTGCTTACGTCCACCAAGACCTTTCCACTGAGAATTTCTGCTAGTGGTGCAAGGAAGTTGTAATGTTGCCTCTGGATTGCTATAATGATGATGGTAGCTTTCTGTGCTGCCTCTGCATGGCTCAACACCTCTGCATCCTTGGGAATCAGGCTGGATGCCTGTGTGCTCCGGCTTCCAAACACAACGCGATAGCCAGTCTGAAGCATTTTGTGTCCCAGTGCTCTTCCAAAATCCCCAGTTCCAAATATGCACACTGTCTCTCTTTTGTTAGAAGTGTTAGGAGTCAAAGCCATTGTGTTGGAAGAATTTTTATTCATCTGTTAAAAATACAAATGAATAGGAACTAAGCAAAATATCAATCTCTTGAAAATGAAAGGTTAGCACCCACTCTGGCTATACAGAATAAAAAACTGAGTTTTCTTGCCTCTTAATTTACTTCCTGCACACCCCTCTGAATACACACTGCCAGAAGATTTCTGTACAGGTTTAAAAAAAGGGTTCTGGATATTCACCCTTCCATCTCTTATTGCAACCTCTTTTCCATCCATTTTATAGATTTTAATGTTCAACCGAACTGTTGCAGTTTTCCACCCTCAAAGGGAAAGCAGGAGGAAAAGATACAGAAGCACAGAGAGCAAGGGTTGCATGTCAAAGCCTTTTCTGCTCCTCACCCCGCTAATGATTAGGCTGGGGCTGCACAAGAAGCTGGGAGGGGACACAGCTGGGACAGCTGACCAAAGGGATATTCTGTACCATTTGATGTCATGCTTGTCATATAAGGCTGGGGGAAGAAGGAAGGGAGAATGTTTGAAGTGATGGTGTTTGTCTTCCCAAGTAACCATGAGGGGTGATGGAGCCCTGCTGTCCTGGGGATGGCAGAACACCATGAAGTGACGAATGAATTCCTTATTTTGCTTTGCTCACATGTGCAGCTTTTGCTTCTTCTATTAAACTGTCTTTAGCTCAACCCCTCAGTTTTCTTACTTTTACCCTTCTGATTCTCTCTCCTATCCAACTGAGTGGGAGTGAGTGGCTGTGTGGGGCTGAGTTGCTGGCTGAGATTAAAACATGACAAGAGGAGTGTGTCTCTAATCAGAGTAGAACCTGGAAGGACTTTTGTAAAATAGTTGAAGAAGACACATTATAAAAGGTAGCTACAGACTTATCTGTTGTCCTCAATATTTCCTTAATATGACTAGTCAGTGGCAGTTTGTTTTATTATTGCTCTTCAATTTCCTGAAAAACGTCCCATGAAGCATTTGGACAATGGAATTGGAATATTTCATGTTGAACATAGATTTTTGATATTTATATATTACTCATAATAAAATTCTCTTTGAGGTTTTTATCTATCCTTCTTTATCACTGCACCTGGGATCTTCAAAGTCTTTAATGTATTATCCATGCTATAGCAGTATGCACACTCCGTACTTGCAGAATGAGACCCATGATACAAACACAAAATGAAAAGGTCTGCTCCAAAGGTCTTGCAGTAGGTCCTCATGCTTTTGCCCTCACTTTACAACAGGTGAACTCAGGCCAGAAAACTTAAGGCTCGAAGGAAGACCTCCAACAGGAGAGTGTGAAAGCTCCTCTCTTGGAGTGGCCAGCAGTTTAGTACTCAGAGCAGTTATTCAATTTGCTAGAGCCCTGATTCAAGTCTTTCATTGCATCTCAGGTAACTGTCTTAATAAAGTTGTGAGAATAATGGGTTTTCCAATTTGCAGGAAAGGAATGCATGAAATGGTTAGCTAGACCCAAAAGAAGTGCTTTGCTACTGTTCTTTATTAACCCTTTGCTTACCTTCTTCTATGAAACACCATTCAGAACGAAACTCTGCCATTTAAAAATACTGACATGATGTTCTTCACTGTCTTTCATATTTTTCTCTAGCCAGAACAGCTTTAGCTTTTTAAAAATCTGGCATGATTTTAAGTTGTTTGACCCAAAACTTGCATTTGTTTGCTGAATAAAAATGCTGAAGAAATGCTTGTTCTGAGAATCATATGTGAAGATTTTGGCTTGAGCTCTCTCTGTATATAGCTTGCTAGCCCTCAGTTGACATCAGTGCCTGCTCAGCAGTGTTCTTGCAATGAGCTGTGGAAGTCCTGGGATTTGGAGACCTTCCAAGGGAGCTTGCTTCTGGTCATTAGGGAAGGCATTGATTCAGGCAAAGAAGGGCCCAAGGATCTCATGGCCTGTGTAGCTTGTGGAGGTCCCGTGGGAGGCTTTGCAGTGCAGAAGGGTGTTAACGTCAGCTCTCCTGAAGCTTCAGTCCCATCTACCCATCTCGACTCTCTGTACTTCATCAAGTAACACACTGAGCATGACAACAGACCCTCAAAGGGACCCATCTGAATGTCACTTGCATATTTGTGTGCTCTGGCACATGCGTACAAATGCAGAACCCTTTGACATATTTAAAAGTAATTCTCTGAGGGCTTTAATAATGTCCCATGAGGCTCTAATGCGACTAAAACTATAAATTTCCTTTTTGGGGATTTCAAAAAGAACACAAGAGTTGTGCATGCAATATTAATAAATAGTCCTACTTGGTACCTAATAAGACTCAACTTTCCTTTCTTAATTTTTAATTTTAACAAAGTAGGCTTCTGTCTAAAGTGAAAAGTAAAATTATTTGTAACACGTGATCATCTAGTTGAAAACTTCTGTAGTTGCCCTCAAGAAATAATTTAGATATTGCTGAGTTAACTATGGAAATCATTCTTCTCTCCAGAATAAGAAAGGAAAAACCAGAACTGAAATGGATGTTATCAGGTAATACATTTGGTAGATTGGTTAAAGTTATGTTTTGTTTGAGCTTATAAACAATTTAATATAGAAATGGCTCCACCAGCAAGAAATAAATCTATTAAGTTCTTCCATTGTTCACTAATACTCAACATCTCATTTGCTTGTGAATGCTGAACTCATCTTGCCAGAGAGAGAAAAAGAGGGAGATGAAAAGAAAAATTAATGTAAGGAACATTCTTCTCTCCTCCCTGCCCCCCAGTACAGTTTCTTTCAGTACTATCTAAGATGTAAAGGGATTTGTACAAGGCAGTGAATATTACTCCATAGAAAGCTAAAGAGAGTTAAAGCTGCCTTTAATGCTGATGGTCTAATTAATACCATTTTTAACAAAAGAGATAATTTACTTGAATAAAGTAAGCAGAATTTACCTTTTCTTTTTAAGAATTACTTAATAAGGATGGCCATAGCTGTTATAATGATACACATTATATATTAGAAATAAACTGGACAGCAGTGAATTTTTAAATAATTAAGTATATTATAAAATTTATATTAATTTAATTTACTTTGAAAATCACATGTAAGCCAAGGCAAGTTTGCTTTTAAATCTCAGGCCTTCTGGACCATGACTCCTTCTAACAAAGTCAGAAATTAAATTAATTTACTCCATTAATTCCTTTTTTCCTTCCTTCCAACAGCTGGCCTTTGTGCCAGCTGGCTGTTGTTGAAATAAAAGAAGTTCGTGGGCTTTGCAGTGAACTTCTGGAGGTTAAATCAGGTGATAGGTTATGAGCACACAGACAGTACATAGATATACTCTGGCTTTGCTATGTGTATTTGAAGAAAATACAACCTTTGATGGCAAATGTGTGTGTGTAAAGTTAGAACAAGGAAAATAGCCTCCCAGAGTCAGCAATAGCTGCAATGTAAGGAGATAGTAATTTTCTATAGGACAAAGTGTTTTATTGTCATACATCAGTGTGAAAGATGGGAAGCAGAAGTACATCACAAGGGACATAGGGCCAGTCTGGTATCTGGGATCTTAGGCTCCAGGCTGAGGCTGGGGTCTCATTAAGCAGCTGATGGCAGTGGGGGTCTGCTCTGTGCCCATGGGTTATGCAGTAATCATTATCTGTTCTTTTCTGTATGTAGCTCTATATTATCTAAGAAAAAGCCACAGAGATTTGCATCTATACGTAATATTTTGGCTTATATCCATCCCCCTAACATTAGAGCACTAGTGATGCCTTTTGTTATTTGAAAGATAATCTATGTAAGCTTCTGTAATAATTAATTGTGTCCATTCTTTTCTGCATAGTTGCTGTATTCTGAGTTATGCTGTACGCTGAATTATCCTATTTTAAGGAAAATGGTGGTAATCTCTGATTTTACTTGGCCAGTAATGATAAAAGGGGGTGCTGAAAGAAAAAAAACAAAGGTCACTGCAAAACTGTAATTTCTACCTACTGCATAGACACAAGGGGAACTGAATGAAGGTACAATGTTTAGTTCAGCAACTATATGCAAGTACTTTGGTTAACTAGGAACCTGAATGAAGACAGGCACTTAGCTTTGCACATTGGGAAAAAGAAGAGATTTCTTTGCAGAAGCAATGCCACAGATGAAGTACAGTGCCAAAAGCAGAAATGCAGAGATGGGACTGAGACATAGACTGGGATAGATAATGGAAAGATCAGAAAGATGCAATATGAAATGGCAGATGGGAGATCAGTGGAATGATACAAAAGGTAGAAAGACAAGATGAAAGGAGGAGGAAAGAGTAATTTTATTATTTACATTTGAAAAAGAAGCAAACCAAGTAACTCTGGTAGTGATCTCAAGAGATTATCTAGTCCATCTCCCTCCCTGAGGCAGGATGAACTATGCTTAAACCAAGTCTGACAGATGTTTGTCTAACCTGTTTGCAAAACTTTCCTGTGCTGTGGATCCTGCAGTCTTCCTTGCCTACTGCTTTCTCAGCTATACTATTAGGCAGATTTTCCTCTGTGTAATCTATATTGCCTCCTTCACAATAGACACAGGTGTCAATTTATACCCCTTCTCTTTGCAACAGCCTTTGCTGAATATGAAAGCTGTTAGCATTTCACCCTTTTCTTCTCTAGATAAAACAATGCCAGATATGTCCCTGTAACTCATGCTTCTGAGAGTGTTGATCTTTCTCGTGCCTTTCTTCTGATCTTTCCAGGATAAACTGCTCCAACTGTTAATTAAAAGTATGGTGCTAAAACTAAATGCAGTAGTCTTGCTGAGATTTTACTAGATAGAAAAGGAATGCTTCACCTGCCTCATAGACAACACATCATCCTGCTGTCACATTTGTCTTATTCACAGCGCAGCTGATTCATAGTCAGCTTGTGATGCATTACGTCTATGAGTACTTTAACAAGTAGTGTGGGGCAACAGGAATCAAGATGTGGCATGAAACTGCTGCTGAGCACATGATGTTCACACTATCCATGTGTCAAGAGATTTTCCACCTTGTACTAGCTTTGGTCTAGTACTGCAGACTGAAGTGCCTGTTAGCAGCTGCAGTGCATTGATGTGCACCTAAAGCATGTCTTCTGGCTCAGCTTTCGTGGAAAGGAACCTAGTCTCATATGCTCCAAGAGCTCTCTGCGGTATAAAACAAAGCTTGAAAAGTGGTTATCTGCTTTTACATCTGATTAGAAATTAAATACTAATGTAAATGCATCTTATTACCCCATGTCCTTTACTTGGACTGCTCCGACACCACTTGCTCCATTTCGGTAGTTTTTTCTGACTCAGACCTGTATCGTACACTATCGTCCCTGATGAATAGCACCATATTTTTTCAAACTGTAGCTTCAACTTGTCAAGATCATTTTGATTTCTAAACCTGTCCTCTAACAGGCTTGCAGCCCTTTTCATCTTTGTGAGATTGTCAGTTTTAATAAGCATAGTGTGTATTCTGGCATCTATGCCATTTAATGAAATTCTGAAACATGACTTTTGCCGGGAGAGACCCCCTGTACATCTGCAGTAAATGCAGATTTCCATTTTGACAATGATTAATTGAAGGACTGAAAATGTTTCTTTGACTAGTCCTGCAGAACCTACTTTATATTAGTTTAATCTAGGCTACATTTTCCTAGTATGCTTTTTAAAATCATCTCTAATATTTAAAATACTAAACATTTCACTCATGCTGAGTTGTATAGCCTTGCTGATTCACTGGCCCTGTTATTCTCTTATAAGAGGAAATAAGTTTGGTCTGGAATGATCTGGTCTTGATTAATCCATGTGCCTATAACCCATCTCTTTCTTATCTTTTATTTGCTTTCTCTATTTGTTTGAGAATTGCACTGAAATGGATTGGGTCATAATTCTGCAGCTCCTCTTTCTTTTTACTTTTATAGATAGCTGTTATTCTTGCCTTCTCAGCCTTTCAAAACTTTACCTAGTCCACACAGTTCTTAAGGATAGTTATTAATGGCTGGGGAAATGCTTCAGTTATCCCCTGAACAATATAAGGTGAATTCCATCAGCCTCACTGATCTCAGGTCATTTAACTCACCTCAACATGACCTTATCTCTTTCTTCTGTCATCTTGCTTGAATTTTGAGCTCTTTGCTACTAATGTAAACCCTTTTATCACGGTTGACCCTTCTAGTGATGAAAGAATGAAATAGACATTACAGAGTTAGCTTGCTTGGAGTCTTTAGTCAATAGCTTTCTCTCAGTTGAGTGGTGGATCAATTCACTCCTTGATTTTCCTTTAACAGTTTATGTTTTTACAGGAAACTTCTTGTTACTCTAGATGTACATTACTAATTAAATTTCTTTTTGTGCTGTGACTTTTCAAATCTTATCAACATATTAGTACTATTCTTCTGTGCTTGTCCATAGATTTAGATTTATGTATGCTATTTGAGTTTGAAGTCTCTGAAGAATGCACAGCTCCAGCCACATGGCTGTGTTAGTGTAGTCCTTGCTCTGCTTTGCAATCTTTATGTCTCTGCTTTTAATATAGTATCTATAAGCAGCTGCCAAATCGTCTGTCCTCTCAAATTGTACTTCTCATGGAACATGACCTCCCCACCTTCAGAATCTAGTACACTGCTTCTTATTCTGCTAGGTGGACAAGTCCATTTTTGAGCCCTTGATCTCCTCTGGTTGGCCTGTGGTGACTCCCAGCTGTGACAGAACCTCTGTGTTTTCCTCTCTATCATTTTATCATTTTCCAAAACCTTCTGTTTGGTCTATGTTCTTTTATCTTTTGAATCAGGCCAAAGGTTTAGAAGATGAAGCAGGATATAAGGGCTATGAGAAGATAAAAGGCCAAAGCATTGCCAGGAATTTGATCCATGACCATGTAAAAGGAAGGTTTATAAGTAGAATAAGAAGAGAGTTAGTGGACACCACAGCTGTGATCCAGGTAGGTTATGGTGTTGTCTACTGTAGGAATTAGTCTCAAGATTTACAACACTGATCCATGTATCTTTTTTTTTTTTTTTTTCTTTTTAACCTCATTGTAAAAATTGTAATCCCAGAGGTGTTCATAAAGATTATATGCAGAACAAAAACTTTAAAAAACAAAATATCAAAGGCCCTCTTTCTATGTAAATTCAGTATTTTGACTGCTATTTCCTTGTAAATAATTGGAGTGACTCTGTTACACTATGCAATTGATTAAGCAGTGCTAGTCATGAGAAGGCCTCTTTGGAGCAGCTTGCCATTGATCTAGCACAACATTCTGGAAGCAAATAAAGGTCATGATATAATACATATGAATGATTATATAGCATGCTGGTCACAGATTCATCTCTGTGAATTCATATAGTTATACCTGAGTCATGCATGACCACAGTATTGTCTGCATATTGCAGTGATTCATGTACTAGAATATCAACAGTCTTATTTTCTAGGTTCACCTTCTCAGAGAAAGCTTGTTTATCCAGAGTGCAAAATGTTACTTTTCTGTAACAATGGGAAGACATTGGGTTAACTCTTTTGAGCTTATTAAATTTAGTCCATTGCACAGCTGAACTCTAATAGTATTCTGCTGCGTGAAGGATTCTTCCCTCAGGTTCACTAACCTTTGGTGTTTAATTCTGCTTATGCAGTAGTGAAACTGGGACACTGGGGATAAGTGGTTTGGGTTCAGACCATGCCCTCCTTTAGACCTCATTTTAAGCTGCCAACATGACTTCTTACATTTCACCGTAACTCCACTCCTCTTTTAACACAGAGGATTTGTTTGTTTCTGTTTTCTTTTGCTTTTCCAAATCTCTCATCATTACAGCAAGGATTAGCTGAACTTTCTCACACAGCATCAACATACATAAGTCCTAAAGCCTTTGCTGAAAGTCTTCTTCAACCAAAGCTCCGTATCTCTAATCAGGAAGCACCTGGAAATGTGCAGTTCCTTTTACATGGATTCAAGAACTTCTTTACATAATTTGAGGCACACAGGCAGTGCCGAGCACACTGCAACTAACTTCACCAACAGAGATTCAGAGTATGTCTCTTCCAAAACACTTTGAAACCCAATTATCACCACCACTATGGGGAGAAAGCCCAGCATGCCATCGGATTTGACGTGATTACACACCTTAATCTTGCTTGACAAATGTGAGCTGATCTGGAATTGCTATTTATGGCTGAACTGGTGAAAATAAGCTGGTGTCCTGTGTCCTTCGGACCTTCCTCATACCTCTGTGAACAGATTAAACAGGTTCAATCAGGTTTGCTTCCACAGTGCCTCTGTGTACACCTTATCCTTCCCTTCCTGATAAACAAACATCCTTCTCAGTCATGGGTGGGCTGCACTTTGACACCATGCTAGTGGCATGTGCTCATGCTAATGGCAAATGAAGAATGGTGCCTACAGCCAGGAGTATCAAAGGCAGTGGTTGGTCAAAGTGGCTGGGGATTTTTTTTTTGGTTGTTTTTTGAGTTTTGTTTTCATTTTTTTGTTTTTATTTTAATACCAAGTCTCTTTTTTCATTGTTTCCTTCAAATCCCTCTATACCTGTAGATGGATGTGGTGAACTTCAACCAAATAAATAAGCAAGTACGTATTTTTGTTTGGACTTACACTTTTTTCATTGGTAATTTTTAGTTTCCCATGCCGTAAATTTCTCCAAAGTTAAACAGTTTCTTTCAGGAATGGAGTTAATTCTCATTATTGTTTTAGCTGTTTATAGCATGTACTGGAAAGTAGAAGTCATCTCCAATTGTTTTTGTTTGGTTTGGTTGTTTTTAGTTTTGTTCTTTTTTGTAAATGAGAATACCACTTTTTCTTGTCATCTATGATCAAAAGGTGTATATTAGACAAAAGTGCCCTAATATACTAAAATTACATATAGTAACCAATTAAATATAGTAGAAAGGAGAGTGAGTAATACTTCATTTCTTGCATATGTAGTACTGCAGCTTTGTAATTGTCTTTATGAAGTATTTCATGCATGCATGATATTCAGTAATCCTGGTGTAACCTGGAAAACTGGTGAAATGTGATTTAAAAAGTCTCCTCAGAAAGACATGTACACTACTCTGAGGCAATCTCATTTTCTTAAAATTTCATTTTACCATTTCTACAGAGAGAGAAAGAATGCACTCTGTAATAAATACTGTTTCTTATAAGCTGACAGTTGTAGAACCAAGTCTGCCCTAAATTATAAACTGCTGCTTATAAATTTCTGTTGCTTGATACACCTAAAACTGAAAGGCATGTGGCTAATCTACTTTCCCATGATTAATCCAGTACTTAAACACATAAAGAAAATAGCAGAATAGATCCTAACATATTACAGCAAATTATTCATGAATTTTCTTTCAGGCAAACGAATATCTGCTGTTCTTCTCAGCAGAAAGTCCTGGGCTCCAAGTTTTGACAAAGCTGATAAAAAATAATTGTTTGAGACAATAAACCCTCTTACAGAGGATGTTGCATTTCCCACATCTTCACTTTTTATCAGGAGAACACTAAAGCTGCCTGGAGGTTCTTCAAACAGATGAAGTATCAGCCTAAATAGATGTGCTTAATGTTGTATAAATCATAGCAAAAAACTGAGAGGTCTGGAAATCTCACCACCTCCAGCTGCTCCCATAAACATGTAAGACCCAGCTATAGCTTGAGTAATTTCCTCAGTCTTTTCAGGGCTGTTGTACTGTTCTGAGGTGTGTAGGTTTTAAGCTCTAATCCAGCCTAGAGAAAGGAGAATGAAAATATTTCATAAAGCACCTGAAAGGTGAACAAGGGTGAGAAGGAGAGGCAGACCTGCATACAGTGTGGGGGAGGACGGATGTATCCCTGTTGGCCCAGAATATGTCCCGAGATCTTGAAAGACGCGTTTTCAGTTCCACTGTGTGTGGAGATACTTCCCCTGGATTCCTGCTGAGCCCTCACCTTGATTGAAACTATTCTTCTGAGCATCTTTTATCTGCCATTTAGAGACATTAAAAAATAGCTCTATCTCACAGAGAAGTAACACTACAAATAATGGATCCTGGATTCCCAGGGGTTTGTGTTTCTTGGCTGATTACAAGTGCTGATTGAAGCTGTTTGCAATCACAGGAGATGACTCCCATAACATTTCTTCTCATGGATTTTTAGGTCTTTTAAATGTATATAGTAACAGTATAGTCTTTCATTTTTCAAGCTTCTCCTGTGGGGTCTTCAGCTGCCTTTTTTCATGCAACATAAGGAAAAGAGCCCTCTCTCCTCCTGGTATATTTGTTTGAAATTTGTCACTGGAAAAATGATCGAGGAACACACATAAACATAGATACACTCTGCATGATCAGAGAAATCTTACTTCCTACAGAAATCAGGCTAAAATGGTGGACACCCTGAAAAAATCAGGATGTACACACACCCACATCCATGTCTGTATCACCAAAAGGAAAGGATACAAGTGAGAAATGGCTCTTCAGTTGTGACCCTATGTCATTGCGGTCTGTGAAAAGGCATAGAGAATGAGGCAGGGGATGTTATTTGGGATGTTTTTACTGACAGTCCATCATTAGGATACACTGAGAGTGGAATTAGCTAGCATTACAACAGCAACCAGCCAAAACCTACAGAGTGTTAAAATGTAAGAGTTTAGGCCATGTGTCAGGCCACCTGACTCTCTTCCCATTTACACTAATGGAACTGTTGGTTTTCATTAGCTTGCTTTTGGACCTGGTTGGCAGAAGCAGGAAGATTGTGAAGCCCAGTTGCTTCATAACACTTGTGATAAAATCAAAGGCAAGGTGGCTGCTGTGGCACAGTGACAATGTTCTTGGCCGTCTTAAGCTCTTAGAAATCTGAGCAGTGAGATGGAGAGTATGAGGAAAGATTTAAGAAAAAGGAGCATGAATATGAAATTTTCTTGCCAAAAAAAATATATGTGTATTTGCAACATGTCTGGAATGGTGCCAAGCAGATTTTACAGAAAGCTCATTAATCTGTGTTCGTGTTTATAGAAGCCCATATACTAAAACAGTGTTTAAAGACATGTGATTTGACAGCAGCTAACTTTATCACCTTCCTTATTCACTTAATATGAAGTACATTAAATGTATTTACTTGCTTGTTTTGGTTCTTTCTTTTACATGGACTCGAACATTTTCCTCTCCTGTTTGACTGCAGTCAAGTGGTAACTGCAGAGACATGCCTGCCTTCACGACAAAACAAACACTGACATTTTCAGAAACAAAGAAATAATGTTCCTCACAAAAAAGAAAGAAAAGAAAGATACAGTTTTAAATGATGTTTCATTTTTTAGCAAGGAAAAATTCTTATCAGGCCAGCTTTTTAAATTTAGTTCTTTCTTAATATGGAAGAAATTTCCCTTCTTATTGAGCCAAGGATTTCAGGACTATTTAAGTGGCAACCTTAAGCCACATGATTTGAAAATTAACTGCTAAGAAGCCTGAATCTAAAAACATGCTTTTATAATACATAAATAATAAATACAAAAATGAAGAACGGAGATGAGATTAGTAAAAGATTTGCAGAACTGTTCAGGGCAGCGTCCTACACTGAGAAATGGAAAGAGCTAGTTTGTTATTTGTTTTGATCAAAGCTTCCTGTGAATTCAGCTCGGGTTTTGCAGATACCCAAGCTGCTGCTGGTAATTCCCTAGCCTGGCAAGCAAGGATGGGTGCACGCAGTAGTGGGCTCCTATCCCAGGTGTTGGTACAAATGAAACCTCTCTGCTGGGATACTGCTCTTGCAGCTCAGCATTGCCACAAAATTGCTCACAGTGCAGCGCAGGGCAGCCAGTGTTATCTTGTGCCATGGTCCACTGCACAGGGACATAGGGAACCTTACACAAGATCTCTTACAAATCTCTGCTACCTGAACCCTCTTATGCAGAGACTGCCACCTTCAGAGAGAAGTCAACCTGGTTGCTGTTTTCTGCGTGCTCTTGTTCCTATCCCTGTGGACTATATGTGATCAAGGCAGAAGTTATGCTCTTGGTTCTGCACATGAAGACCATGCAATAAGCAAGAAAGGAGTACGCCAGGCCCTATCTATGCGATTGGAGTGAAGGTGGATATTTAGAACATGATATGGAGCAGTGACAAATGGAAAGCTTATGTGTTCTTATTAAACTTAGCTGAAGAGTAAAGAGGGTGCCAGGAGGTATAAAACAAAGTGTCGTGCTGCTTTTGTAATTGCTTAATTCCACAAAATAATTCCCTCCTGCAGGGTGACCCTCTCTTGCAGCTCCAGCAAGGAAATGCAATACAAAATGAGGAATTGGGTTTTCTGAATAAACCCCTTGTCTTTATTGCGTTACCATTTTACGTTATTACAACTATTGCATAATTACCCACTTGTTGTGAGTACTCATGTCTTTTTACATATTTCCGACTCTTGCAATCATTGTAGAGTGAGACCACCCGAAAGAAATCCTTTGTCAAACATTCCCATGCTCTAATGATGCCAGAAAGTGTTTTGCTCTTTGACAACCAACCTCTCCACTAAATTTCTTAGCACTTAAGACTTGTTTATCTAGAGGCCTACAGAAACTTGCTCACATAGTTGGTATCACTAATGGATTGGTGACAGGCAGCAGTAAATCACTTTGATCCCAGTCCTCAGGTGCTGTAACTTGTCTGAAGTGGATGGCTGAGCTGCTTCCACCATTGATCAAGCAGTTTGTAGCAGATTATTATAATTAAGCACCTTTGATGTGCCAAGTTATATGAAGCTCTGGGGCAGTTCAGGTTGTAGAATTCAAACAAGATTTATTAATATCCTCATTTTTTATGGGATATCATGCTGCTTATGGAAATGTTTTTTCTGCACATTCAGATTTGTCCCAGTGAGGTTACGCCACTTGGGAAAAGCACATGGAGAGATATCATCCTCATTCCTGACTTAATCTTAACGTCATGTTTTCCTAATCAAGTCATGGGATCTGCATCTCTCAGTGGAGGTTTT
>JAAGNO010007061.1:0-17158 GCA_033439905.1 Ceryle rudis
CATCAGGGTGCTCTTGATCCCAACATCCAAAGCACTTACGCAGATGTTAAACTGTGTTGGGCCCAATACTGATCCCCGGGGGACCTGCTTGTGACTTGTTGCCACTTTGAGAAAGAACTATTTCCTACCACCCTCTAGGTACAGCCTGCCAGACAGATCTCCACCCACCACACAGACCACTTGTCTAGGTCGTAACGTGTCAGTTTCTCTAGGAAAAGGAAGCCCTGGAGAACTCCAGGTAGACAATGTCCACTGATCACCCTGCATCAACCGAGCAGGTTACTTTGTCATAGAAGGCGATCAGGTTTTTCACGCAAAGGAGTAATGAATGGATTTTTTGTTATAGGAACCCCCTGGAATACCACTTCAACTAACACCTATATTGTCTCACCTGGTTCTTTATTTCAAAGACAGTTCTAAATTTTTGTTGCTCACACCTTCATTGGGATACTTAAATAGGAGGGAACAAAACAGTAAGTCCATTGGTATTTGGCTGCAGATGTCACATCCCGTTCCATTAAGGAGACCTAGTTTGTGCTGTACCTTTCATTGTGGACGCCCGAGAGTGAAGGGAAAATAAATAACGATCAAAGAATGTCCTTAAAATATGGTACATGCACAAAAGCCAAACTAATAAGCAAATATGATTTTTGTAACTAAGGTAGTAACCTTACCAGTCAGCCTACCAGCCTTGCCTCATTTCTAGCATCTGAGGGAGGGACCAGTGGTTTCTAACAGCCACCCCACACAGCACCATCTCCTCCTCAGCCATGAGCCAGACTCCTTCACACTTGCCCAGACAATTCTGCACCATCCCCTCACCAAAGTGCAGTCACATTCCTTCTTTTACAGGTTTGGTTTTTTTCCCCGCCTTTCCTATTTCATACTGGAGGCTCCAATTTTATACTGGAGGCTTGATCAGAAGAGTAGAAGATGCTTTTTCACTTGTGATCAGCAAATTTCAGCTGCTTTGACAGAACAAAATGTAACAAATTTTATCTTCTCCATCTTTTAACCCCTTATATGAACAGATTTCCTAATGCCACCAGGATGAAACTTGCTTACTGCTAGAGCAAATTGCAGGAGGAGAAAGGTGCATTTCTATTTCATGGGTTATTTCCTTGAACTCTGTATTAACATGTAAGCAGAAAAAAACAGCTTAAATTTCTGTGAGATACCTAACATTTTACAGTACCAGAAATTCAAGAGCTTTGAATTCAGTTGGTAAGCTGAGAAAGCAGCTTACCAACTGGAATACTTTATCACCATCATATAGGAAACGGTGTCTCTTAAAAGAGGAAGGAGAGTGAATAACACTGTTTAGTCACAAAATTACCCTGCATATTGACAAAAATAGCTTAAAAAAATCGCCTTTATTATCCTGATAACGCTGGAAGATGCCGTCTTGCAAGCTTGTGGGCTTAAAGCAGGTGCACTGAGCACGGTGGCAGAAACATTGTCTGCGTTGTCCTGCCAATATACTTCACTGCTACCCAGAAAGGATGGACTTCCAGGAACAGGAAGGCTGCAGAAAGAACAATCTACTGTCAGTCACTTCTCTGTTCTTAGCTGTGCTATGAACACTGTGCCAAGAGGCCAACGGATGCTGTTTATTTATATGAATACCAAAAAAAAAAAAGAAAAAAAGAAAAAAAAAGGGATAGAAACAAAAATGGGCACTTTTCCAAGGGTTTTGGGTACTGTCTGATCTGAGGTTAGACTGGAAACCAGCTCAAAAAGAAAAGCTTTACATCAGACTAGATGGCTGTGGTCCTGAGAGCCTCACCCACGCAGAGGAACCCCTACACATGCTTATTTACCCTTAGCTGAGGCCAAGTTAGGGCTGACTTTGGATTCTAGCTCCTAAAAACACCTCCTTGCAAAAGCAGTTGTCTGGCCCCAAAATCATTATAGTGATATCTGACCATTATTGAAGAAAAGAGAAACCTGACGCATTGTAACAACCTTAAGTTTTTGTCTTGGAAAGTATGAAATAAGCAGCATAAAAAATAACACCACAGGACCTTCTAAGAGAGTTAAGAGCATATTAATTAGAAATGAAATACAAAAGACAACAATGCCGCAGGACAGGGGGCAGCAGTGGGCAAACTACACCCCCACCATTACCTACCCTCACCCCAGTCCAAGGAATGCACCTATATAATACAAATTAGAGATCTCAAACGGGGAGGTGAGGAGAGGAGAGGAGAGAAGAGGATAGGAGGGGAGGGGTATTACAAAGTGATTTTCTTGCTATACAGAAAATATATTATTTGCTGGAAGTCACTGCTGAGCTGGGAGGGGCTCAGGGTCAGTCACTGCTCAGGAAAGCTCCTGAAGGCACATGGGACCCTACTGCTTCCCCACCAGTTTGCTGAACACGTCATAGATCTCCGGCTTCTCCTGTGCAAACTGCTCGGCTGTGTTTTTCTGTAGCCAGTCGGACGAACGCATCTGTTGCTGCAAGAGGCCAATGAGGTCACCAAGGTTGGAGCTACCAGCGCAGGTGGGCTCCTGGTGGTGGGACACAAAAATTACTTCATCCGTGCTATCTGCTTTGCCATCCTGATCTGACTGACAAGGCTGCTCCTTCTCCTCAGCCAGTATCTCCTGCTCCCGCTCTTCCAAAACCTTGCGGATCCGTTGCATACCTGTGGTGGTACAAGGAGGAGAAACACCAGTGGATTAGTTTAAGCCACAAGCATTCCCAAATCCCTCAGATCTGGAAGAATTTGGGTAATGGAAGGAAAAGGAGGAAAAAGAGAGGAGACAGGAGGATAATAATAATAATAATTATAATAGGATAAATTTAGGATTAAAGAGAGGAGGAAATAGTGCTGAAGAAATTCTGCTGGGAGGAAAAAGAGAAGACACCATTACTCACCTAACTGTAGCCGATGGGTCTTATCAGCAAAGATGATGCGGAACCATCCGGGTTCACTGCATTCAAAGGCTTTACCACAGGACAGGAGGACCTTGTTATCCAGAAAACGCCTCCAGAGCAGCATCTCCTCCTCAAACGTGCCTGTCCTGAGGTACTAGGAGAGTCAGCAGAAGGGCCCGAGGTTAGGAACATACAGGCTAAATCACCAAGATCCTCATGAATTTTTTATTCCCATGAGGTTTGCAAAGACCTGGGGAGACACCTTTTACCTCTGAAGTACAGTGCTTGTGAGATAAAGGGAGAAATGGGGAGTAAAGTGGCTTGAGAGCAGTAAGATTTCCTGGAAGGAGGGAAATGCACAGACAGACATAAGGAAAAAGAGTGGATGGAAATACCAGGCAGCCCATCCCTCTGCTCGGACAACGCAGTTGTTAAAACAAAACAGTTCTCACAGTACTTAAAACATTCCTTCAGCCACAGTTGCACCACATGCCTGCCCTCACCCCAGGGGAAGCCTCCCTTCCTAAGACCACCAACCTTTCGAAAATCAATCCAGACAAAGAATCCTGCATTGCGGTTGAGAAAAGGAACACCGAGCGTCTTCAGCTCATCTGTCACATATGTATGGGCAGCTTTTAGGCGGGCGTGGTTGGCCCTCAGGTACACCTGGTTGATCCAGTCTGACCAGAAGAAGATAAAAGAAAAAATAAAATAATCACAAACTGAGAAAGAATTCAGATCTGTTCAAGTTTTCAGAACACTCACAGTGCCTTTTATCTATTTCACCCTTCACCTCCTGTTCTAGGAAGAAGAGGGGCAGGAACTATTTAGCAGTTTTCATGTCTGTACAGAATATAATTTTCTTGACCTTCCTGAGGAAGTTTCCCTACATTCATAATTCCATCCAGGGAAAAGCTAGAAATCCAGTTACATTTCCTTCATCCCACAAGCCTGTTATTTTTGTTTCATCTCAGCTGGTTCTACACAACACTGGCTATTCCTGTACAAATAGCTATTACACTTCCTCAAAGCTGCTCCTCTAATCCTGCTGATCAGGAGCTCTGCAGAAATGGTCCTTTCCTGTATAGCTGTTGGTCTTGTGTTCCATGGGCAGCTTTAGGATTACAGAATGCTATTAATTAAGCTGTACAAACAGGAGACCACTTGAGAGGGTAAGGGGAGAGGATACCCCAGGTACCAAGACACACAGAACGGCAGATGATCATACATGGAGCTACTGACACACCTCTGTCTCGAAGCAGCTGTGCAACTTTGTGCTGGACAGGTCCACAGACACCATGGAAATAACACAAAGAGGCTACAGCATTAGCAACATCTTGGTTTTCTGTATATAAAGTACCAAAACGAATCCCAGAGACAGCAAAATCCTGCAGAGGACACAGAAAAATTATTTCATTACATGGGAAGACAGGGATCCGGTCTTCTGGCTTATCAAGAGCAAGTTTAGGGTCTTGCACCTAGGGAAGAATAATTCCCTGCACCAGTACAGGTCAGGGATTGACCTGCTGGGAAGCACTCTGTGGATGACCTGGGAGTCCTGGTGGACAACAAGTTATTAACCATGAGCCAGCAATGGGTTCTTGCAGCCAAGGTCAATTGGCTCCTGGGGTGCATTAAGAAGAGTGTGTCCAGCAGGTCGAGGGAGGTTCTATTCCCCTTCTAATCTGGCCTAGTGTGAGTACTGAGGAGACTGAAGCATCTCTGTGACAAGGAAGGGCTGAGAGCCCTGGGACTGTTTAACTGGAGAAGACAAAGGGGATCTGATCAATGCTCATGAATAGCTAAAGGATCAAGACGATGGGGCCAGACTCTTTTCAGTGCTGCCCAGTGACAGGACAAGGGGCAATGGGCACAAACTGGAACCCAGGAGGTTCCACCTAAACATAAGGAAAAACTTCTTTGCTGTGAGGGTGCCAGAGCCTGGCCCAGGCTGCCCTGAGAGGTTGTGGAGTCTCCTTCTCTGGAGAGATTCCAAACCTATCTGGACAACACAATCCTGGGCAACCTGCTCTGGGTGACCCTGCTGGAGCAGAGGGGCTGGACAAGATGATCTCCAGAGGTCCCCTCCATCCCCTACCATACTGGGATGCTGCGATTCTATTACTATTGCCTTATCCTTTTCAGCATGAGAAACCTGAGGCCACCAAGCCAACCAAACCAGCCAGGAAACCACAGCATGATGGCGACCAGTACTCACCTTGGTTATCCCCCACATCACATGCGTCCGTTGTGGATCAGGCAATCTGTATGTAGAAGGATGCAGATGGGCAATTAGTGTCATGGGTGCTGAAGCTTTTGGATGACCAGTGCAGCATTGCAGGAACAGAGGCAGCATCACACACTGACAGACAGTGCAGCACGGAACAGCAGTCAAGTAGGGAAAATTCAAATCCAACCTAACTTTAGAAAGTAGGAACTCCCTGGAACTAGTTTTAGACACAATTTTTAACTATTTCAGATATATAGATAGTTGCAAGTGCTGTATTTCAGGCGCAGATTTCCTGCACCTTTGAAGCTTGTACATATATGCTAAAAAGTCAGGAATTACAAGTCATCTTTTCTTCCTTTCAAACCCTGATATTTTGTAGAAGGAGATAAAATTCTTCTTTTGCAAAGCTGTACAGCCAAGCCCAGCAACAATAAGCTAACACTTAACCAAGTGCATTTTATTGCCTTGTGAGTGAGCATGAAAAGAAAGATAGCACCACTGGTGGAAACAAGAGATTTAAAAAATAAACCACAAAAAAAGGAGCAGCATATTTTTAAAAGTTGAGGCTTGATAAGTGTTTCATCTCATTAAATCAATAGCTAATAGAATCTATTTTCCAGTCTGTAATAATGCTGCAATCCATTAGTATTTTATGAAGAAAAAAAAAAGAAAAAAGAAAAAAAAAGTTAAGAGCAACAGAAAGTCTTTATGGGCATCAAAAGCAACGCAGGAAAGAGATAACAATGTTTAGGTAGGAAGAAAAGCCTCACTCTCAAGGAATGAAACATTTGCTGCTAGTTTTGGGGACTGTCACGAGCAAATACTGAAGCACACATTGAAAAGAGCCCCGTTTTTCACTTGCTAGATTACACTTGACAAAATGCATTTGCCATTCGGAAATTACAAAAAATAAAACAACAAGAAATCAGCATTAAGGCAGATTCAGAATTTGCGAGCTCATGACTTAACTTCCAGTCACAAGTTCTCAGCAAGGCATCATGTTGAACTGTCACTGGAAGATGGCCAGGGAAGTAGGAGCTGATTTTACCTGTCCATGCTTAGGACACTGTGAAACGTGGCTGATTCATCAAAAACTGACAGCATGTAGATCTCATCTACTATCACATGCAATTCATGTCTGCAAAAGGACAAAATGGAGATTACAAACAAAGGCTGCCCCTGGTTGAGAAGCAGAGATCAATTCAGGTCCACAAAGACGTGCTTTGTACAAAGAGAGACACCAAATTTTGCAGAAGTAAAGCATTTTTTTTTCCACAACTCAGGTCTGTGAACACCGAAGTGATTTTGAGATAAATCCACCTAACTGTCACTGACTGCAACCATACAGCAAGATAAAAGTTCAGTAATTTCCAGTACAGCAGTGAAAATTCATTCCTCTACGTACTACCTGTCTAGAACAAGTTGTATCATCCTCTGCTCAGAATCTCCCGACTTCTCAATCTCAGAGAGTATCTGTGATTTGTGGTGAAGATGGCAACTCATATTCATCTATTTCTTTGCCTTTGCGCATACAGAGAAATCGAGAAGAAAGAAACCCAGAGTCCCACCAGGGAAGCACAGCACTGTAGTGGTTGCTTGGACTATCAACAGATACATCTTGCACTCCTTGATGCAGGTTGCTTTGCCATTCCAGATGGCTGCACGGTCCATGTCCCCTTGTCCCCGTCCCCTTGTCCCCAGCAATCCCTTGTCCTCTCTTAAGCCCACCGCTTTGTGTGAAGAACAGACCGTTCTTCAGAAATATTGAGAGAGAAATTCAGGGGCAGCAAGTACTCCACCAGTTTCCTACTACCAGTATCCTACTTGGGATGCCTCAGTCTTCCAAACCGACATACCTTTTAGCAAATTCCAAGTAATCCCGTAGCTCTGACAAGGAGTAGATGTCCCCGAGGGGATTTTGGGGATTCAGGAGAATTAAGGCCCTTACAGTGACACCCTGCAGAACACAAATAACATTGTATTAAGAGAGCACCCACCATGTGATAAACGTTCAGTTCTTCTACTTCAGCAATGAGTGTAAAACAAGATTCCCCTTAAGTTTCCATGATGACCTTTCACCTCAGAGGTTAGATTTGTATGAGAAAGCTTTTAGCCACAAATTATTATTTTGTTTATATTATATTGCTTGCAAAGTGAACTGAAGAAAAGAATGAATCTATGACTTTGAAAAGAGGGAACCTGCCACAACCATTGCCAACTGACTGATGAGAAAGCTGCTCTCACAGGTCCTCAGGATGGAAGAGAACTTTCTCTGAGCTGTATCAGTAATTGGGAAGTAAAAAATTCCTGAATATTGCCCATGAATGAGGCAAGCAAGACAAGATTTTGAGCCCTGTGGATGTAAGAGTTTTGTGAAGGGTCTGGTACTCCTGGTTTATCCTTTCTGCTGTGACCAAAATTGGACAGACCAGACAAGTGGGACGGATTCCCCCTGAGTTTGCAAGAGGTCTAACCTTAGGTGGTCTAAAAGGACAAGCGGAAAGCCATGGTTTTGATCTTCGATCTCCTTCCGGGATGTGACTTAACTGTCAGTGTGAAGCGCAGCTAAACTCACCTCTGCTCGGGCATCCTGCAAGGCTTTTTCCAGTTTTTCCACTGTAAGCTGAAAAGGCCGAGTGCTTGTTCCAGTAATCTGAAGGACATCACAAAGATAAAAAAGGCCAAGTTATCTCAATAGAGTCTGCCTTGAGCCGATCCCCTGAGAAACACTCCCCAAAAGAAAATAAAAACCCAACAATAGAATCATAGAATGGTTTGGGTTGGATCTTTAAAGGCCATCTAATCCAACCTCCACCTGCAGTGTGCGGGGAGAGCTGCAACTAGAGCAGGTTATAATGACCTAGGAACCACCTTCTTAACCTTTTATACTACAGAGAGAATAAAAAAATAAATCAGATCAAAGAATTGTTCATCATAAGCTGGCCACACACAGAGAATTCTCTAGTAATCCTTGAATAACTGAAACAATGCAAGATCTCCAGCTGCTCTTCCAGCTCTAGGACCAGCTTTACTAGGACCATACATAATTCTGTCTCCAAGGCTCAAAATGGTCATTTTTTTTCCCTCTCAAGAGCAATTATTGGGAGTAAGATACAAGAAGGACAAGGCTGGAATCCAGATTTATGGTCTCAAATAACTTCCTTGCAAATTACATGTCTAGTTTCCCAGCAATAAATTGGAAAAATGTCCATGGGCTGCAGGCCATCCTTATTCTAAGGACTGCTTTCAGAGGTTCCCAAAGCTTGGCACTTTCCAGTATTGTTTTTTTAACTACAGAGGTTGGGATTCCCTTCCCTCAGATCTTACCTTACTGTCTAAATAGGCGTACACCAGCTTGACGTTACCGTAGAGGAAGACACTCTGGGTAATACCACCGTAAAAGGGAGTAGCAATCAGAACAGCTTCTGGAACCAAGAAAACAACATGAGTTATCAACAGGTCAAGGTCCTTCTCTCTCGTCTAATGTACTTCAGCTAAACACAAAAGCTTTTTAACAGCTGTGCCCTCTGGAAACACTGTGATGTTACTGCATTTACCCCTCCTCTATTTTTACATTAATTCTTTTATCACCTGCAAGAACCCGGGTAGACATGAATATAGCCCCCATTTAGTCTAACAAGCTAAAATGGGGCACCACAAAACCAGGGTGAGATGCCAAGTGTGAGCATATGACATCTGCAGACCATAGAGATGATGAATTTCACAGGATCATCTTGCAGGAAACAAGAAATATGCAGTAGGCCAATGCCAATTCCACTACTTCACTTACATCAAACAATGTTTCAGTGGAGTAACGCATCATTTCCCAGCAAAAATAGACAGTAAAAACATCTCCCAACCATCCACTTACCCCCTGGATCACAAAGGACGGTGGCCAATGCAGAAAATAAAGAGCCACAACCATTTAAAACAATCACCTACAGAAGAAAGAGAGAGGCTAGTCATAAATCTGTCCGCAGAAAGGCAACAATGTAAAATAATAATTTCTGACCATATTGGTGAAATATATTTTCTCCCCAATTTTCTAGCATGGATGTTCTTAGAATTTTCCTACTGAAATCCTACTGCCACCAGAAATAACTTTAATCCTGTTCTTTGCTTCAGTGACACTTTGTCCTGGTGCCATTCTTGACTCTAATAAGCAATTTTGAAAAAAAAAAAAAAAAAAGTAGGCTCTAAGTAGGGAAAAAACCTGGGGAGTGGTGCTGAACTGCTAGAAAAACAAACTAATTTTCATCAGCTAATAGGTGTCATTGTCTTTTTCTGGTAAGAGCAGCTCCCACCTCCTGCCTAATTTGTGGAAACTACAGGAGCAGGTTTGACTCCTGCTTCTAGAAGACTGATGCTCACAGGTCCCAAGGATCAGGCAGAATCTGCTGCCTTGGAGAAGCAGCAGATCAGAGGCAACTTCAGGGCTTCTGCTGAATTACTTGAGCCAGAAAAGCAATGGCTGCAGCAGCTCCTGCTGCCACCAGCACTCAGCAGAGGTCGGAGACCCTGATCTCCACAGGTGAGACTCTCTCAGGTCAGCAAGTCCCGCAGAGACTTAGGTCTTGATCCCTTCCTTCCAACACTGCCACAAAGTTTGAAAAGGTCTGTTTTTACACAAAGCTAACACTACTTTTGGCTCAGTTACAGATTTTTGTCCTGATGTGTAACAGTAGAATGGGATGAAATTAAACTTGGTGAAACAATGGGTGCTCTTTGTCAAGGCTGAGGGTGACAGGGGCGGTAAGTCCCGGAGCTGATTATGATGAAAACATAAAGCCCTGCTGGGAGCACTGGCATGAGGAGCTGACACACAGAAGTCAAGCACAATACAAATATACAGTAGACCTGAAACGTTCCAGCTGAAGCATCCATCCAAAGCTACTGAAATGGCTACGACTTGATCTCATTTACACGATAAAAGGCTGTCATCTTACCAAATCATGTTTAAAAAAAAAAACACCACACAAAAAAAACCCAGAAGATGAAACTGTTTGACAACAAATGGCAATGTATTAGAACAGATACCAATGAAAATTGGGTTACCCACATTTTCTGCCTTGAGAGGTGTGGGGGCCTTGCAGTAATAGGTCAAAAATTGAGCCACTTCTTCCCGTAAACTGAGAAAGACACAAAAGCAAATATTGATTCAGCTTATTCTCCAAGAGGCTGGCCTTCCCCAGGTTCACATCGCAGGAAAATTAAAGCCAGGGCACAATAAAGTCTGGTGAAAAGAGCTAGAAAACAGGATAGCTCAGGCCTACGCCACGGACATGTCTTCTACACACAGCAAAGGTGTCACAGATAATGCCTATCATGGTACAGACAGTTCTGATGAGCTTTAATCGAGGCACAGAAGAGGAAGATTCAATTCCTCAAGCATGCGCTATGTTTCAAAGAACTGTTTGGAGTTACCTAATTTGCAAATGTATATAAAGTGCTTTGAAATGTCATATATATAGAGAGAGAGAGCGAGCTCTTTTTTTTTTTTTTTTTTTAGAGACATGGTTTACTGGTGACCTGGCATTGCTGTGTTAACAGTTGGACTCAATGAGGTCAGCGCATCTTCTCTCCCATAAAAGGATATTTAACTGAATGAACTGGTTGGGCATCTAATTTACAGTTTTGCAAAGAAAAAGATGATTATATGACCTAGAAAAGTTTTAACTAGGGAGTGCAGCAGAAGCTGCTTGTATTCATCTATTCGGCTTATCAGACAAGCAGTCAAAAAGAAGAAGTGTTACGGAAAAGAGAAGACTTACAACATATGTCCCTTCCAGTCGGGGTACTGCAGCAGTGGAGGATCCACCAGATTCATATCAGTCTGTGTCAGCTGGAAGCAACGAGAAGAACCATTAAAAGCACAGTCACCGGCATTAGACACATGGAGATAGGCGGGATTCATGTACAGGCATATACCTACACAGACGCACGCGTGCGCACACATGCAACTTCAACAGTTGTAAAACTGGATTGAGAAAGCCACTGACCATCAAAATAAATGTAGCTTGGAAAATCAAGGATCAGCAAACCCAGCAGTGATAAACTTCAAGTTACATGAAGTATGAGCTTCTGCTAAGTTACTGCAGCCAAAACTTCACTGCACAGAGATCTACAATAAGGGCACAGAACGGGCAATACACACAATGCCCACAACCAAGATGCCTGCAGGAGACTTAGTCAGTGAATTAAGCAACCCAATGAGTCCACAAAAGTGTACAACCCAAGCCCTGAGGACAAGAGCTTTCATCTGGAAAGTTAATTCTCAGTTGTGAAAGCTCTGCTCTAGACTGTCAGGAAGGGATAGAAAGGATTTTGAATCAGTCAGATGTGTATTTTCTTTAATAAACTTTCAAGATACTGATTTCTTAATGAATTCTACCTTTCACTTCTGTCTCTGTTCCAAGTTGCTGCAGGTCCTTCAGATCTATAATTCTGATAAGCTTTGCTAAGAGTTAAAGCATAACAGGAGCTTTCAAAAGACAGGAGAAAAATTAAATTACCTTCTCAGGAATTCTGCCTCAGGGGCAGACAATTTGTTCCTGATTAAGAGTTCATTCTGATTTCAAAGATGGATTCACCTGAGTGTGGAGCCCTTTTTAATGTTTATATTTAGATAAAGTAGGCACACTGCTTTTATCTAAATATTTTCAAGGTCGTAAATATCAGGGTTTCACATCATCCAGTTCTAGGAAGTTGCAAGGGAAAGCACGGTGGTGACAGGAGCAGAGAGGACATTTTACAGAAACAAAAAGGGAATGGACAGATATTATGTACAATGCACTTTCCAAGTATTTAAAGGCAACTACATCTATAAGTTAATACTAAAAAAGGTGAGGTGGGGAAACACAACAAGTAGGTGACAGTGCGAGGAAGAAGAGAAATTCAACATGCAGTGTGAAAGTTTCACGCTTAACGACAAACCCACAACATTCTGTACTGGTGTTTTAGTAACTGGTGCCAAGCTCTGCAGTTTAAAGACACTGTCCCTATCCCATGCAGAATTACCACCTGGTATTATAGGATTAAAGTTCCTTTATTCAGCTGTAGATGTTCTTGAAGCCTATGTAGCACAGAACTGTGCCTCCTTAGATCTCTCTCCTAAACTTATCTAGAGAATGCAACATAAAACGTGTCAGCAGACATGGCCAAAACAGACTGTGCAGTAATAAAGAAGAGAATTCTTAAAGGTAACACACCGAGGCAACCAGCTGGGCCAACTGGAAGGAAGACCAGCTAAGATCTCACACCACAAAATATTCTCTAATTTAAGGGTTACAAGTTGAAGACAGAAATCTGATACATTATTCAGTGGAAACAGTAAGTCTTTGTTGTCCCAAATAGCAACAATTTCTTTGCCTACAATCCCAGCTGGTGCTGCCTTCAGCAAATCTGTACTGTAACTCCAGGCTGCAATGACTGAGAAGCTGGCTTGTTCAAGTTGTTGTCACAAGCATAATAGCTCATCTCAGTATCACCAACGACATCTTAACTCATTTTCATAATCAGGCTAATTAAGATGTGGCTGACTACTGTCTCCTCTGCACTACGGACTGCAGGCTTGGTGTTAGTTTTAAGGGGAAAAGACAGCAAACGAGGAAAGGAAGGAGCACTACGCAGCCTAGAAGGCACCTTTTTCGTGCAGGCAGCAGCTCTGCCTTACCTGTTCTTTTAGCTGGAAGGTGGAGCAGTGGGGTAGCATCCCCCCCGGGCAGTGGAAGTGGCAGGCAGAAATAAAATAAGGAACATTTTGAGGGTGGGAATTGGTGGAATGGGAGCAACCATGAACTTCAAACTGCAGAGGCTGACTGTCCAACCCTGAGCCACCTTCCCTCCCCACAGACATCACCCGCGCACCTCGCAGGCTGCATGTGGGCACTGCTTTGAACGGAAATCAAGAAACATTTCTCTACAGCACAATTCTGTTGTTTTCTTCAGACTTTTTTGTCTTTTTGGAGTTTTCATGCCTCTCCCTGGTGCCACTGAACCAGGTGAGAAGGTAGCAAGTGAGAAGGTAGCAACTGAGTCGGTCTGACTTGCAGAGGTTTCAGAGCTGCCACCATTGGCTGCTGACACCCTGGTACATCTTGGGTAAGTTCAGAACTGAGTGTCCAAATTGTGTGACTTTATAACAGAGAGATGGAAAGACCTATGACATTACATAGAGTTCAAACCTGATTTCAACACTACTGTATTAAATCGGCTACTGTCAGCCCGAGAAAATAAAACACAGCTTATTTTCATTTAGTTTTCTGAGCCAAGTACATCCCCAAAGGGAAGCCCATCACAAAGAGGGACAGCAAAAGACCCTTGTTCCTATTCTTCTGGAAAAATAATATCAATAAATGGACAAATAACCGGATTCAAAAGTGACTTCCAACAACTAAAAAGTTCAAGACAAAAAGCTTTACCAGAGAAACCCAAGCAGTAAGAAGCACTAAGAAGGACCTATACAGTAAATTCACCATTTCTTTTTGGAACAGGACTTACCCTCTTAGACATTAGGTCAAAGCAGAGTTTATTCTCACTGGTGCCAAAGTTAATGATACCCTAGGAAAAAAAAAAAGAAATATTGTTTATAGATATAAAAAAAAAAAAAAAGAAGCCATCACCTTAGTTATCTCTTCGCTAAACTGCCTCCAAAAAGCTTACCAAAGAAAGGTCAAAACCGTTCACAGAAACTTCACCTTCTGTAACTCGAGACATGTATCTATGGGGGGGTGTTTACATATATATCACAGGCTCTCAGCTTCTCAGTCAATAAACTGTAAATAAGGACGTACTAAGAGTTTATACTTTTCTACCATGTTTAACTTCCTTTCATATTCACTCACTGGTGTATATCTAACTACAATAACACTAAAACATTTCTAAAGTTTCAAGTGGTTCAGTATCTGAATGTGGGATTGATTTAAAGGTCATCTGCCAGCAAATCATTATTTATATTTACCATACTTGTAATAATTTGCCATGAAGTATCAACACTTGGCCTTTGTGCCACAAGGGGGGTATGATGAGCTACTTACAGCTGAGTGCAAACAGGCAGGAAAAGTGCTGTTAGTTAAAAGTAATTTTTAAAACAGAAGACTCCTTAGTTGCTGTACCTCCTGCATCCATCACTCACAGTAATCAGGTATAATCAGAGATTGTCTTCAGTGGGCAGCAGAGGTGATGAGGTGAAAGGAGGAACAGGAGCTCTGATTGTTCCTGCAGATTTCTTACATCTTTCAAGGTCTGCTACTGCAATTATTTCCCCGACGGGGAAATCGGGAGTGTGCAAACCTGAGCTGAACATAGTGTTCGTCTTTGATATATGACCTGCAAAGCTACTTTTTATTTCTCTTCCTCAAACAGCTTGACCCGCCACGTTTCAGTGAGATCAAAAAACCCCCACCCATTTATCATATCCGTCAGCAAACCTCTAAGAAAGCTTTTTTGTCCTAGCAAGAAAGCCAGAAAAACAGTCCAAGGTTCTCACTCACATTGGGGTTCTTGTCTTCATCGTACTTGTCAGCGTGATAAGCTTCATACCCTTCCTCGGTGGAGCCACGGAAAATGGTGGCAAAGTTGCCGCGAGCAGAGAGGTAGGGGCTTCTCTGGAAGTCACGGGGGTTGCAGAAGCTGTGCACGTCAACTCTCCTCTCAGCAAGTGGCTGAGCCCTCACCTCCTGCAGGTCACAACCCGCCCGCCCTCCTCCTCTTCCCATTCCTGTAATTTCAGACAGTGCCTGGTTGAAGTCCAAGCCCCAAGGCATCGCAGCAGAGGAGAAGGAGCCGCTGTGGCTCTGCTTTAGGATGCTGAGCATCTGCGCAAAAACATTGAACATGCGGAATTCGTGCTCCCGCTCCAGTTCAAACCGGCGCTGCTCCAGTTGCATCCGGCGCTCCTCCACATCCAAATCTCGCTGAAATCGGCGTTCTTCCATCTGCAAAAAGCGCTCTTCCATGGTCCGCTGAGATGTCAGGGTCTTCAGCAGGAGATCATCGAGCGGGTCCTTCATGCGCTGGCCTTTCCGCTTTTTTCTCAGCCGATGCAAGGCGGAGAAGCCGGGACGGGGAACCACATTCTGGATCCGTGATGAGTTTGCCATGCTGGGCTCGCTGAAACCTGTGAAGACATAAAAGCAAGGAGAAAAAATTAAATGCATAGCATGAAAAGCCACGTGGACACGCTTTGCTGCCTTCCCCTGCCCTTACGAGGAAACACCCTTTGATCTACTGTGGGGGTTTACAGGAAAACCACAATAAAACCTTTTGGCACATCTTCAAGTTTGGGAGTTTTGTGGAAATTTGGTTTTAACTTCACACATTGGGCATCCCATTATGTTGCCAGATCCAGCCCCATCCTTGGCCTCTGAATTAACCTGAACTAACTACGCAACCACCATGGCAAAGAGGACACAGCATTTCTTCCTGACCTCAGACATTAACCTCACGCTGGTTATCCTCTCTCTTCTTCGCCATCATGCCATGCTCTTCCACCAGCCTGTCCCAGCCTGGTCTGTAATCCCCAGGATTTCCAGGCTGGACCTTTCCTGGCAGCTGCCAGCCACCTACACTTTCAGGGCAGGAGTCTCATCTCCTGTACACAGCTATGTTGTTTTTGCCAGTGACTTGTGAAAGCATCTTTCCAAGTCTTAAGAAATAGCTTAGAAAGCCAAGCAATTGTTATTTCCAAGTATTCTTCATTGCCGAGTGTCCTAGAAGATTTGATACAGAAAACATTTTAAAAGAAAGCAAAGGAAGTTTCACCTGCAGGTTTACAGTGTAGCCATGGCAGAAGAGGGTCTCCTGATACAATTCAGCATGAGGACCGCAGACAGCCCTGGTGAGGTTTAAATGATACCAAAAAGCATGCAGTTTGTAGATATTTTTTTTTCTTCATAAGTACTGTCAGCATTATATGCAGAAATCTAGCAGCAATGCCTAGCCCAGCTTACAGCAGACATGCCAGCCCTTTGAATTTCATCCACAATATTTAGCCTAGCATGGTAATTTTAGCTTTTATTTACCTGCAGCAAGACACATTTCAGGAATGGCCAGAAGACCATGAATGCAGATACCAGCCTTCTACTTGAAAGCTTTTCAGGAAGTGGAAAAATAAGGATCCAAATGTCAGTGTTAAAACCAGGTGTCTATCTCTGCACCAGGAAAAAAAATAAATCTCTCTTTCTGGGAAACCAGGCAGAAACCTTATGCTGGAATGTAAAAGGCTCTCCCTACCTGAAGGTGAAACACTGGTTTCAATGGGAATCTCCACCCTGGAGATGGGAGAGTCATTCTGGGCCCTCTCCAAGAAGGCTCTCTCCATCTCATGTTCTTCAGGGGAGCCCTGCTGGTAAGACATGGATGGTGGGGGCTCTGGGGTCAAGCTGTGCTCATCAGAGTTCACCTCCTCACATTTGATTTCCATCAGTTCAGGGTGCTGGGAGGCTCCAAAGGGCAGGGCCGAGGAGGCAAACTGGTGATGGTAGCTCTCCACCATGGTGCCCTGCAGCACCTGCTGAGCCATCATGGTGCCGCTCAGCGAGCCATAGGCCAGGGCCGGTGGCCGGCTGGTCAGCACCCGGTCCATCACCTCGTAGAACTTCCACGTCCGACCACCCCGTGGGGCCTTGCTGTTGTCCTTGATCCGCCGGTACTCCAGCTTCATCTTCTTGATCTTCTCCCGGCACTGGTCGCCCGTCCGGTGGATGCCCTTCTCCCGCAGCACCTCGGCGATGCGGTTGAAAACGTGCTGGTTCCGCAAGCAGCTCTCCAGCTCCAGCTGCACCGACTCGTCGGCCCACAGCTGCAGCAGCTCCACCACCTCGGGGTCCGACCAGTTACTCCCGCGCTCATACTTCTTCCCCCGAAAATCCATCGCTCCGGGGGCCCGCCCGCGGGGTAACGGGGCGGCCCGGGGCCGGTTACCGGCGGGACGGGGGTTCGCCCTCGCACTCCTCGTCCTGCGGGCGCACAGCACGCCTATCAGGGGCCCCAGAAACGTTCCTGCCACTCACAACGCTTGATCGAAACCTCCTGCAGCAACCGCG